>ONZH01010885.1:0-65795 GCA_900303285.1 Rhinella marina | reverse complement strand
TTACCACCACATATGGGTATTTCTGTAAACTGCAGAATCAGAGCAATGTAAATTGAGGTTTAGTTTGCTGTTAACCCTTGCTGTGTGCAAGAAAAAAATATTAACAATGAATAATCTACGAAAAAAGTGAAATTTTGAAATTCACCTCATTTTCCATTAATTCTTGTGGAACACCTCAAGGGTTAACAAAGTTTGTAACAGCAGTTTTTTTTATAATTTGAGGGGTGTAGTTTCTAAAATGGGGTCATTTATGGTGGGTTTCATTATGTAAGCCTCAAAATCACTTTAAATCTGCATGGTGCTAAAAAAAATGGTTTTGGAAAATTTGGTGAAAATTTGAAAAATGGCTTTTAAACTTCTAAGGCCTCCTAACGTCCTAAAAAAGTAAAATGACCGTTTACAAAATGATGCGAACATAAAGTGACATATGGGGAATGTAAATAATAACTATTTTGGAGTATACGGTGTATTTTGAAAGTAGAGAAATTGAAATTTGGAAATTTGAAATTTTTCAGAATTTTTGGTAATTTGGTTTTTTCATTAAATAAGGGTGAAATATATTGACTCAAATTTATGACTGTCATGAAGTACAATGTGTCACGAGAAAACAATCTCAGAATGGCTGGATAAGTAAAAGCGTTCCAAAGTTATTACCACATAAAGTGACACATGTCAGAATTCAAAAATTTGGCCCAGACATTAAGGCCAAAATGGGCTCTGTCCTCAAGGGGTTAATCTGAGGGCACAGCCAATACTGGATTGCTCGTTTCCCTTTTTTTTTTTTTTTCTCATCTGTCTTTGTGTTACCCCTAAGAACATGGTTGTTTGTGGGGACAGTGATCTGGGCTCAGTTAACACAGAATAGAATCCATGTGGTGGTGGTCGAGGAGTACCACATACAGCAAACTCTCTCCATCTGGGTTTCCAGGTCCTGCAGGATGCTGCAGGTCCATTACAGGACCATTATAAGGTGAAGACTTAGTTTTTTCCTTTCTCCGTTTGGGAGTGGTTTAAAATACCGTGATAGCATTCATAATAATACTTGACACTTCCCTGTCTCTCTACACCTCCTCTATACACTTTCCCAATACTCACAATCAGACTCCTGTGAGCTCGTTTATCTTTCAGGCACCCTTTATCTTCCCTACATGCTTTTTCTCACTACTCTGGATTCAGTTTACCATCGGGGCATCTCTACAGCTTCCATTAGCTTGCTGATGTTCTTCACTGCCTGTCTACATTTTTTTTTTCTTCCTCACTACTTGTGCGGCATCTTATGTCAAGCTACGTTTACCACAGGTGAGACAATTTCTGTCACGATCCTCTCCTTTTTGTGATTGTAGCATGGGCAGGAACACCTAGGACCAAGTACTTTCACTTAACCTTGTATCAAATGCCAGGACCTAACCTAACATCTTCACCTGGTTCCCCTTAACCTGGAGTCCCTGAAACACCTGCATCATCACAACAACCTGTTAGGAATCGAGAAGTTGCCTCCAAGTGCTGACTTAATCCTAGTAACAGAAAAACATAGAGGTTTAAGTCATTTCATCTAATTAAACAATAATCATAACTAATTATAAGTATGTGCATATCCTTCATTTACTAAGTTGAGTACTCTTTGTGGTGCTACTTGCATCTATGTGCATTGTTTCCTACTTGTAGCCATGTCACGGAGAATACCAGTAGCTAAGATGGCCGCTGGGCGGGGACTGATGTTCCCTCAGTTAAGATGGCCACCTGGAAAGGAAGTTGCAGGAGTTAAGATGGCCACCGGAGTGGGAATGGGATTAGTTAAGATGGCTGCTGGAACGGAAATTGGGACGCGTAGGACGTGCCATCTTGTGTGATAACTGAATACAAGGAGGTGAGCCGCGGGCGTGGTTTTGGCACTGACATACTTTACAGGTCCACCCCTCTGAAGAGGGAGATTGAGGGGGCTAGTGATATGCAGGGGGATGTGTCTGCATCGGAAGCGCGGCAGGGTCCACCTGCGCCATCTTAGGGGCTGTGCTGGCGGCATGTAAAAGTAATCATTTGTCTTTTCATTATACATTTCTGCCCATACTAAATTCTTATATTTAATAATTTACCGCTGATGCTCGCATTGGTTTTCATGACATCTAGAATATAATGTTGTAAATTCAAGGCCAAATGTCCAGTGTTCACTCCTTTTTGGCCTAATGCCAGGGCAAACACTTCCCTGTGAGTGCTCAACTTAACCCTTAATTTGGCCTCATCAACATAACCCATAATTTGGCTGTGTGACCTTCATCTACTAGTCGGTTCTCTAGCAACACACAAGGTCAGATTTCTGGTTCACACAGACGTAACATGTAACAAACAAGACATTCAAAGTAAAACAGACAGACATAAAGAAACATTTCTCATTCTCCTCTATCTCTTCAAATTCCACCCAACCTTCTTTAGACAATTCTGCAGCAGTTCTCAACCAGGCTTTGGAATCACTATCTTTCAGCAGTCCTTTCCTTTTCAAACTAACTGCTGTCCTGTAAAACGCTTTTGCAGATTCTAACAAACCTTCATCTTCTAACGTTCCCTACAAGTATCTAGGACTCGCTTTAACCACATACTCGGCTGCAATCTTCCCTCTGAGGGCATTTCAGCAAGTTTAAACAACTTCTTGACATCTTTCACATACTTTTTCCCTTCACGAGTCCATACCAGACTGACAGCATTCTTCTTGAACATTTTGAACATCCTAACAGTGCCTTATCGGTCTGGCCAGCACCGATCCGAATCTATCGTCCTCCAAAGCCACGGGAGGAGGGGAAAAAACAATCACGATTCCCCGACTTACCGACTTGAACGGCTTAGCCTATCCGTCTTCTCCCGTGGGGGAGCTGCAACAATGGGCGTTGACGATCACCACCCGGCGCACCAACTGCTAACTATCTACCTGGTTCTGTGGACCCGGACAGCCAGTCTGACTGACTGTCCCCTGGTACGCGCTAGTCGCGACACCAGAATATCTCCTCCCTGGTCCTGTGGACCCGGACAGCCAGTCTGACTGACTTTCCCCCGGTACGCGCTAGTCGCGACACCAGAATATCACCTCCCTGGTCCTGTGAACCCGGACAGTCAGTCTGACTGACTGTCCCCCGGTACGCGCTAGTCGCGACACCAGAATATTATCATCCTGGTCCCGGGAACCCGGACAGCCAGTCTGACTGACTGTCCCCTGGTACGCGCTAGTCGCGACACCGGAATACTATCTCCCTGGTCCTGTGGACCCGGACAGCCAGTCTGACTGACTGTCCCCCGGTACGCGCTAGTCGCGACACCAGATTATCATCTCCCTGGTTCCGGGGACCCGGACAGCCAGTCTGACTGACTGTCCCCCGGTACGCGCTAGTCGTGACACCGGAATGATTCCCTATCGCTGTTCAGCCATGTTCTCACAGACTCTGCTGTCAGTCTGGGTCCCTACTGTGATCCGACTGAATCCCCATGTGACCTTTTACAGATATCTGAGGGGCTATAAATTCCGGAACCCCCGGCGGAGACCACCAGGCGTCTGGTCACATGACGTTTCACTCATGTCCCACAAAACCTAAACCCCAGGTTACCACTACCCCCTCGAGCCACAGGCAAGTTATCACATACAGTGTATATGTAACTTACCGTGGTCGGTGAGGGTGATCAGGCCTCCTTCGGGAGGGACTGGTTCCGGTGGCGTCGGTCCAAGGTTGGGACTCTGAGTCCTGGCTCTCCTTTCGGGGGCCACACGTTGAGCTCCAACTGTTGGAGAGGCTTAACTTGCCCTTTTTTGGAATTCAGTCGGTCACTCCAGATTAGGCTACTTTCACACTAGCGTTAGCACGGATCCGGCACCTAAAGGGTGCCAACGGATCCGTGCTAACGCTATACATGTGTGGAGCCGGAGCAGCGCTCCGGCCCCACACATGACACACATTAAAACAAGACACAGACATACATACAAGCAAACATACAGACATACATACAAACATACAGACATACATACATACTCACATACTCCAGGGACGCCGGCAGAACGTCTTCACGCGCCTCCTGCGCGCAGTGATGACGATTCCCCACAGTGCCCTCTGCTGGGCGCAGTGGGGAAACGTCATAGCTGCGCGCATGAGGCGCGTGAAGACCTGCTGCCGGCGTCTCTGGAGTATGTGAGTATGTATGTATGTCTGTATGTTTGTATGTATGTCTGTATGTTTGTTTGTATGTATGTCTATGTGTATGTAGCCGGATCCGGAATGACCCCCCATTGGAAATCAATGGAGGATAGATCCGGATTACTGGTGTGTCCACACCAAACGGATCCGTCCCCATTGACTTGCATTGGGGGTCATTCCGGATCCGTCTTGGTGCGGATGCCTGGACCGGAGAGGAAACCGCAGCATGCTGCGGTTTGTTCTCCGGTCTGAAGACGGAACGGAATGCTTTCAGGAGCATTCCGTTGTCTTCAGTTCAGTTTTGTCCCCATTGACAATGAATGGGGACAAAACTGAAGCGTTTTTTTCCGGTATTGAGCCCCTATAACGGAACTCAATACCGGAATTTAAAAACGCTAATGTGAAAGTAGCCTTAATTAGAACACGGGTGCACTCGGTAGTAAAGAACAAGAGACAAACTCAGGGTTTAGTATCAAGTTCTTCAGCTCGTGCTCTCTGCGCCCACCAGAAGCCTCTGAACCTCCTCCTTTATTATCAGAAATATTTATTCATTACAGCAAAAAGGGCGTAAGCATGCAGATAACAAACTACATATGCATCTCTCCTGTACTCGTATAAGTTCTTGATTGGAGAGAAGCCTCTCACTGTCCTGCATCCCCACCTCAGGAATGTGGTACTGATAAGAGTACAGGTGCCATCTTAGACTTGTTGCTTCAGCTAAATATATATATATACACATTACATGCAAGCCTTACAAAAGGTTACAAAGTATAAAGGTATATAAAAGTATAAGAGTACAAAAATATACTATTCTACACACTGATTCTTGTCTTGTCACATTGATCAGGACACTATATTCACATTAACTTGAAGACGTGGGAAACTCAGGATTTGCAGACAATAGAATACATTACATCAGGTCCATATACCTCAACACCGGAATAAAAGGGATAAGCCAATCCCAAGACATATGAGTAAATTCCATAATGGTGAATATAAAGGGATTCTCTTCTCTATGATTGAAGTGATTGGCACTACTATCAGAGGTGGAGATACGGATACTTTGTTGCGGCAAAAGGAGACACAATGGATCTATAGACTCAATACTCTGTCACCATTAGGCCTAAATGAAAATATGGATTTCAATTGTTTTATATAATAGGTGTCTCCAGGTTCTTTTGTAATAGGGAGTGCATTGGGGTCATATGTTAAATATACTTATTCGGTCCCTGTGCATATTTTCATTTTTTCCCTATCTGTTATATTTATGACTACTTTCTTGGATGCTTTGGGGTGCTGGGTATCAAGGTAACAATTATTAAGTTCTAATTCCAACCCCTCTATATCATACCCCTCATATTAGGGTTGTTTGGATACTATGAATCCACCTTACTTCCTGGTAGTAGCGCTGTGGAACGAATGGTGGAACGCAATGCGGTCACGTGCCCTACTCTGGGAACACGTGATCGCGGCGTTCTGCAGGAAGTATTTTGATTACAGAGGAGGGGCACGCCGGCTTTAAATAGCGGTGCGGTGCATACCTGCTCCCCTGTGGCACGCCATGGACGTTACGAGATGGGGTGGAGACCGTTATCCCTTCTGAATGACACATCGTTAGGCATTTTCAACTGTGTCTGGTCACGCAAGTAGCGCCATTTACTACCTGAGTTTTGTAGCTGGGGCAGACATCATTCAGCAACGGCCTCATCTTTAGGCTAAAGGTGCCTGGTATATTTTAAGCTGGAGTGGTTAGCTTGGGTGGCATCACATTTATATCTTGTACCACCGGTATCATAGGATTTTGGCATATTAGCAATATTATCTTTTCAGTGTGCTGAGCTAATCCACACCTTCTTTTTCATCTTGTTTCCCCTCTTCATATATGATAAAAGCTCCAGCTAACATTTTGTACTTCATTTTCAGGTGTATTTGCATATCATGTTGGTGGTTTAATACTTTGTATGCTGGGTTATCATTGGCATCATCCAGTTGTGCTATCTCCTGATGATCTGAGCCTGTTTAGGTTCAGTGAAACGCGTCGGGTTTTTGGTTTAATCTTGAAGAAATTAATGTTATCTCTTCCATTGGTATCTTAGGTTTATCCAGCGGATACATTTACCGCTTACCACTATTTGACTGAGTTTGTTCAATACTACTGACTTAGTCACTTTGTTCACTGTGTTGTTGTAGAGGTGGTGTCGGGCCCTTTCCTGTGTCAGGTTCTCATCAGGGACCTTAGGAGGTTCGAGACACGGGATCGCTCCTATCGAGGCGGCTATTCCGTTATCAGGCAGGGCATATTAGTTCTATAGGGTGAATACGAGGGACAGGTTCTTCTGCCCAACAACCAAATACGTATCCCCTAACAGTACAGCTTCACCCCGTGCATGTTGTATGTTATATCTGTGTTGTATGTTGCACCAAGGTTTTTATTATATGACATTAAAAGCTATGTTTTAGATGGTTTTCTGTGACACTCTATTTTTCTGACCATCAGTTATACTATTGACTATTGTCAGACGGTCTACTTGTCTGATCGGGGAGGATTATGTCCCCCAAGAGGCCATAAAAACCCCTTTTTTTATTTGAACCTTTTCCTTTTTATTTGTATTTTATTAATATTTTATTGTATTATTTTTTTTATAATTGGTTTATTACTTATTTTTTAAATATATTTTTGCCACATAATATGTCCCCCAAGACGTTATATAAAGACTGTTGGGGGACAATGAAGACTCTATTATTTTGCGCTTTTTCCTTTTTATTTTTGGGTTTTATTTGTATTTTATTTATTTGTATTTTTTAAATTCCTTTTTATTTTATTTGTATTTTATTATTTATTTATTTATTTTTAACTTTCTATTATTTTTATTAAATATATTTTTGCCACATAATATGTTTCGCAAAGGGTTATAAAAAGACTGTTGGAGGACAGTGAACACTCTTTTATTTTGTACTTTTTCCTTTTTTATTTTTATGGTATTTTATTTTTTTTTAAATATTCTATTTTTTGCCACATAATATTTTATTTCTTTTATTTGTATTTTATTATATTTTTATTTAGTTTTCAACTTTTTTTTTAAAAAAATATTTTTTTAACTTAATTTTTTATATATTTTTTCCACATAATTTGTTCCCAAGAGGTCACTAAAAGACCTTTATGGACACAGACTTTTTTTTTGCACTATTTCCCCTGTAACTGGGGCATTCAAAGGGGCCCTAGTTACAGGGGAAACCAGCCTTCTGTGGGGGTTTGTAGAAGGCAGAGCTGAGCAGGGTCTACTGACCCTGCAGCTCTGCACTCCTCTGCCTCCAAGCCGCTCATTGTGCCGCTCACCTATCTGAGGAGAAGGCAGAAATGCTGATACACTGCTTCTGCCTTTTCCTCATCTCCCCTGCTCTCACTAACATCTGGTGCTGGAGCAGGAGCTGTAATGCTCTGTCGTGCGGCACTGTGGGTGGAAGCGTCCAGCAGGATGGGGGCCACAAACCTTGGTTCTGGGCGCCGCATGCGGCCCACGGGCCGTGGGTTGTGCACCCCTGCTGTAATATTATTACACTCCAGAAATACATCCAGGCCCCTCTTGAACTTTTTTACTGAACTCGCCATTACCACTGCCTCAGGCAGAGAGTTCCATAGTCTCACTGCTCTTACAGTAAATAATCCTATTCTATGTTTGTGTACAAACCTTCTTTCTTCCAGATGCAGAGGATGTCCCCTCGTCACAGTCCTGGGGATAAATAGATGATGGGAGAGATCTCTGTACTGACCTCTGATATATTTATACGTAGTTATTAGATCTCCCCTCAGCCGTCTTTTTTCTAAAGTAAATAACCCTAATTTTGATAATCTTTCTGGGTACTGTAGTCCACCCATTCCAGTTATTACTTTAGTTGCCCTCCTCCAGGCCCTCTCCAGCTCTGCTATGTCTGCCTTATTCACAGGAGCCCAGAACTGTACACAGTACTCCATGTGTGGTCTGACTAGTGATTTGTAAAGTGGCAGGACTATGTTCTCATCATGGGCATCTATGCCCCTTTTGATGCAAGCTATTATCTTATTGTCCTTGGCAGCAGCTGTCTGACACTGGTTTCTACAGCTTAGGTTGCTGTTCACCAAAATTCCTAGGTCTTTTTCCATGTCAGTGTTACCCAGAGTTTTACCATTTAGTATGTACTGGTGACTTGCATTATTCCTTCCCATGTGCATAACCTTATATTTGTCAGTGTTAAACCTCATCTGCCACTTCTCTGCCCAAGCCTTCAATCTATCCAGATCCTGTAGCAGTATATTGTCCTCTTCCGTGTTAATTACTTTACACAGTTTAGTGTCATCTGCAAAAATTGGTATTTTACTGTGCAAGCCTTTTACAAGAACATTAATTAATATATTGAAGAGAATAGGGCCCAAATACTGACCCCTATGGTACCCCACTAGTGACGGTGACCCAATCTGAGTGTGTACCGTTAATAACCACCCTCTGTTTTCTATCACAAAGCCAGTTACTTACTCACATACAGACATTTTCCCCCAGTCCAAGCATTCTCATTTTATACACTAACCCTTTATGTGGTACAGTGTTGAATGCTTTAGAGAAGTCCAGATATGACATCCATTAATTCGCTGTGGTCAAGTCTAGAACATACCTCCTCATAGAAACTGATTAAATTAGTTTGACATGAACGATCCCTCATGAAGCCATGCTGATATGGCGTTATACGCTTATTTTCATTGAGGTACTCAAAGATAGCTTCTCTAAAAAACCTTCAAACAGTTTAAGCACATCAAGTGTCTGAAGTAGTTTCAGCAGTGCGTTGTGTTTGGTGTTTTTTTTTTTTGCCTTTTTTTCTGACAAAAACACCTGCTCTAGATGTTGCATGGAAGTCTACGGGAAATATTAAATGCAGGACACAGTTTTTTGGGTTTCCATGTTTTTTCCTTCACTGTCTGGCATTTTTCCCATAGAGCTCCATTTTTCTCAGCATCAAAAAACCATGTGCAATGTGCGTTGGCGTTTTCTAATAGTGTTTTTTATGGCAATTTTTTTAACAATTTTTTTTTCAGCTATACAGAAAAAGGGCAGTTTCAGACGATCATGTCCACTGTAGGAAATGTGATTTACTGGTCTGGACACTTCGACTGTGGCAGAAGCACAAGGCATAATGATTATAAATCATTGTAATGCTGTGAGGTCCTATTACAAGACCAGAGTTCAGAACGGGAAATCGCTGTGAACTTGCTAGTCTGAAACTGGCCAAAGTTATATTACAGGGGGCATATACTTTAATCTAAAAAATGCCAGGTACTAAAAAAAATGATAGTAGCCTCAAAAAATGCTTAAAGAAGGCCTTTTTTAACCACAGAAAGCTCCATGCGCAACTCTATGTGAGTGAAGGGACCCTAATAGATAAATAGATAAAATTAACCCTGGCCAAAAGTAAAAACCATCTTAAGGCATCAGAAATATCATTGATATTTCAACACATATTCAGCATTCCTCCATATAGCCAGGATACTTTCAGTTAGCATCTAGTACCATTCTATCCCTAATATAGCTCCAGACACAAAAGAGTAGCTATACATGACACAGAGTATCATTTGCATCTGGGAGCTCTGAGATGAGAAGAACTGCTTTTGTCTGGGCTGCAATGAATGATCTGGAGCCCACATGGACAACACATGAAGAGGCCTTCACAAGAGAACGTCACATATATCCAAGGATACATACTCCTGGGATTATGGTGTGGGGTGGCATTATGTACAGTAGATGGATCCTCCCTAGTCTTCATTTCAGGTACTCTAACAGCTCATTGTTACATTGATTTGGTCGCGGAACCACAACCACAAGACAATGAGAGGCTTGTTGCCCATACCACTGTGAGCGGTGTGTGAAGCTAACCTGGCCTACAGCATCTCCAGTCTCCCATTGAGCACATCTGGAATGTTATTGGTTAGCAATTGCAAAGGGAGCTTCCGGCATGGGATTTTGATGTTTTGTGTGCCCAAGTGCATTTGCAGCGTCCCACTGTTAGTGGTTCACTTCAAACTGTTATGTCATATACATATGGTAAGGCTATCCATTAGGCTGATATAGATAGTTACACTCCTTGCCTCTAGATGGAGCTGGTCATCTGCTGCCACCCCTCTGTACAGAGGAGGGTGAAGTTGGTGGTTGGAGAGAGAGTGCAGTGTAGTGAGTCAGAAGAACACAGTGGAGAAGCAAGGTCCAGCAGCTTTCCTGGATTCCTAACCTCAAATGCCACTGGGAAACCTATAAGCCAGTGAAGTCATCATTAATTCCACAGCCAGATCAAAATGCCACAAGGCGTTACACCAGGTGGAGGTAATCCATATTTTAATTGTTTTGGACTCCATCACTAACAATTTCCCAGGAGACGCTCCACAGCCCCTGAGGAAATTTGCTGGATGATAAGTGCACTATTATCCATAAATCTGAGTCACACATTACCCTTCCGGAGTGTGAACCCAAATCTTAAACTGTACCCAAAGCCTGGCTGTCTTCTTAGAGACTTTGTATTGGAAATGAGAGACCCAGACTTCTTGGAAAAGTCTACCATACCTATCACTTTGTAAGCCATCTCTGTGTGCATAATTTGTACAATAAGGAGGATTCAGGAATTAAGTAAAAGTTCCCCTGTTTACATCAGAAACTGTCTCCTCTTCACTCCTACTCCAAAAGTTCATGTCTACTTAAGACACTGGCTTCACGACATTCCAGGACCCAGCCGACTGACACTGAAAAGTTAACATCAAGGGCACCTCGCCTCACCATCCGGCAGGGGTCCTGAGTACATAGTGTGCCCCAAAGGGAAGTAGTGTTCCCCCTCCATCTACTGCATGCCGGCCCAGGGAGTCACCAAACCGTGAGTAACCATCAGCAACACCACACCTGTGACACGATAACCATCATATCTCACGAGCCCTGTGGCTGGGCTGTTGCACATTCAGCATGGCAGGACCTTAGACAACCATTAATAACCTCATTAATAGCCTATCTAGGCAGGTAAGCGCATGTATTTATGCGCATGGTGCACATATTCAATGCTGAATAAACTGAGATGCTTGGAATATTTTGTTTCCATTTTTTATACCTTGCATATCATTAACATGTCTATCTAACCTGTGATTTCCATAATTTTATGACTTTTTCTTATTAGTGTGCTGCCCGCCTTGACCTTTGGACTGTATACTGGTTTGTACAAACCCTACCTATACTGACATCAGCATGTTTTCTGACTGCATTCTCGCCTGATACATTGGTGCTCCGCAGCGGTGTCTTAATCCCCGTGGGTCAGCAGCCACTGAACACGAACTACTCCAAG
Source organism: Rhinella marina (assembly GCA_900303285.1). Taxonomy (NCBI): domain Eukaryota; kingdom Metazoa; phylum Chordata; class Amphibia; order Anura; family Bufonidae; genus Rhinella; species Rhinella marina. The sequence continues at coordinate 54,279 of ONZH01010885.1, read as the reverse complement.
AGCTAGTGGCCAGGTGATTCCCCTGTAGTGGAGTCCAGATACCTCTATAGGATTTAAAGGGTGAAGACCAGAGGGGCCACTTAGTTAACATCTTTATGAGTAGCCCCAAGCCCAATATGTTAAGTGGCACAGTGGATCTGCATCCATGTCCGTAAAAGTTTGCTTGTGTCAACTTCCTATATCAGGCCTTAGAGACCCATTATAGCATACCCACAGTGCCCATGGAAAAGTCCTTATCGGTAGTCTCTGTCAATGAAGTGTCCCTTCCAGTGTCGATCCAGGATATTGTCCCCTTGGATCTTGCATACAGAGAGGATTTAATTCTATGTGCTCCCAAAATCCACTAGCTCTGTGTTGCTGGGGTTGCCACGGATCCGTCTCCATCTTCTTGTAATCGATTTGAACAATGGACATATCCTGAGATAGGGGTCCAGATGTCATTTATATTGTTTGGCTCTAGTGCAGCCTGGAGACCTCAAGTATCACAAAGTCTCTTGGGCCTACTGTCGGCCTATGGTGGTTATGTGGATGTGTTTAACAAGAAGGAGTCCAAGATGCTGCCACCACATCATGCCTACAATTGCCCCATTGACCTAATGCCTAGAACCATTCCTCCCCAAGGTCGGTTGTGCACATGTCTTTGCTAGAGCTAGGTCAGATTATATCAAGGAGAAACTAACAATAGAAAAGGATTCATCTGAAAGTCCTTCTCCCCAGCTATAGCCGGTTTCATCTGTTGACAGGACTTTGTTTCCGTCCTGCATAATGGAAACCAGACGGATCTCTTATACTTGCCCATAGACTTCTATTATGCCACATCAAATCGGAATGCCTTTGAAAGGCTTCCATTTTGATTTCCGTCTTATGGATTCTGTTATAAAGCAATAACGGAATACATAACGGTGATGTGAACCCTTTGCTGCCTTCCCTGACCTTGGATTACTTTCACAGAATTACATGAACTCTACATGCCCTGACCTCTGCCTTTTACTGAGTACGAGTATTGCCTGAACTCTTGGTGCTTCACATCAGTGTTTATGACCTCAGTTGCTCAGCTGCAAACTACATATGGACTATTACAAGAGGTAAAAGACTGGTGGGTCCCTGCAGCGAAGGTCAGATCAAAACTAGTTAGTTGGTGCAGTGAGTCCACACCCACTCAGGCCATGGATCCTACTGAATCATCCCAAATGGGTCTATCTGAAGTGTTTCAAGAGCTGGCTCTACACTGTGAACACCATGAGCACTCACTGGACTTTATGCTTGACATGTCCATTTGACTTAACACCTTGCCAACTGCTGCAGTGGTATCATAGCCTCCAGCACTTCCTCAAGCTATACCCTCAAGGTTTTTCCCATGTCTGTAGCTACCTTCATGCTATGATGGAAGACCCTAAGCTGCGTCATGGATTCATAAATCAATGCACTATCCACTTTGAGTTGCCGACTTCCCAGTTCCTAACGACCGGGCCAAGGTGGCATCCATCCAGTGAAGCCCTTGCCTGGGTCATCCCACTATGGGAGAGAAGTGATCAAGTAATCAGCGATCTGCAAAACTTCCTAGCAATTCTTCACAGAGTCTTTGAGTAACCCGGGAGTAGTTGGCCAATACGCCATCCAGTTTCATACTGTAGCTTGGCCTCAGAGCTAGCCTGGGATAATGACACTCTAGTGGTAGCATTCTAGGAGTGTCTGTCAGGGCGAATAAAGGACAAACTGGTATCTTGTGACATGCCATCCACACTGGAGGTCTTGATATCTCTAGCCAGTGGTTCAGTGAATGTGCCAAAGATGCAGCCTATGAGAGAAGACCTTCTCAGTTAGCACCAACATTCCAGAAAATGCTGGCTTCTCCTTCTTCCCCAACACCAGTCGTCTTTTAGTTGTGAATAACCCTAATTTTGATAATCTTTCTGGGTAGTCCACACCTTCCAGTTATTATTTTAGTTGCCTTCCTCTGAACCCTCTCCAGCTCTGCTATGTCTGCCGTGTTCAAAGGAGCCCAGAACTGTACACAGTACTCCATGTGTGGTCTGACTTTGTAAAGTGGCAGGACTCTGTTCTCATCACGGGCATCTATGTTTCTACAGCTTAGTTTGCTGTTCACTAAAATTCCTAGGTCCTTTTCCATGTCAGTGTTACCCAGTGTTTTACCATTTAGTATTTACTGGTGACTTGCATTATTCCTTCCTATGTGCATAACCTTACATTTGTCAGTGTTAAACCTCATCTGCCACTTCTCTGCCCAAGCCTCCAATCTGTAGCAGTGTATTGTCCTCTTCTGTGTTAATTACTTCACATAGTTTAGTGTTATCTGCAAAAATTGACATTTTACTGTGCAAGCCTTCTACGAGATCATTAATAAATACACTCACTGGCCACTTTATTAGGTACACCATGCTAGTAACGGGTTGGACCCCCTTTTGCCTTCAGAACTGCCTCAATTCTTCGTGGCATAGATTCAACAAGGTGCTGGAAGCATTCCTCAGAGATTTTGGTCCATATTGACATGATGGCATCACACAGTTGCCGCAGATTTGTCGGCTGCACATCCATGATGCGAATCTCCCGTTCCACCACATCCCAAAGATGCTCTATTGGATTGAGATCTGGTGACTGTGGAGGCCATTTGAGTACAGTGAACTCATTGTCATGTTCAAGAAACCAGTCTGAGATGATTCCAGCTTTATGACATGGCGCATTATCCTGCTGAAAGTAGCCATCAGATGTTGGGTACATTGTGGTCATAAAGGGATGGACATGGTCAGCAACAATACTCAGGTAGGCTGTGGCGTTGCAACGATGCTCAATTGGTACCAAGGGGGCCAAAGAGTGCCCAAGAAAATATTCCCCACACCATGACACCACCACCAGCAGCTTGAACCGTTGATACAAGGCAGGATGGATCCATGCTTTCATGTTGTTGACGCCAAATTCTGACCCTACCATCCGAATGTCGCAGCAGAAATCGAGACTCATCAGACCAGGCAACGTTTTTCCAATCTTCTACTGTCCAATTTCGATGAGCTTGTGCAAATTGTAGCCTCAGTTTCCTGTTCTTAGCTGAAAGGAGTGGCACCCGGTGTGGTCTTCTGCTGCTGTAGCCCATCTGCCTCAAAGTTCGACGTACTGTGCGTTCAGAGATGCTCTTCTGCCTACCTTGGTTGTAACGGGTGGCAATTTGAGTCACTGTTGCCTTTCTATCAGCTCGAACCAGTCTGCCCATTCTCCTCTGACCTCTGGCATCAACAAGGCATTTCCGCCCACAGAACTGCCGCTCACTGGATGTTTTTTCTTTTTCGAACCATTCTCTGTAAACCCTAGAGATGGTTGTGCGTGAAAATCCCAGTAGATCAGCAGTTTCTGAAATACTCAGACCAGCCCTTCTGGCACCAACAACCATGCCACGTTCAAAGGCACTCAAATCACCTTTCTTCCCCATACTGATGCTCGGTTTGAACTGCAGGAGATTGTCTTGACCATGTCTACATGCCTAAATGCACTGAGTTGCCGCCATGTGATTGGCTGATTAGAAATTAAGTGTTAACGAGCAGTTGGACAGGTGTACCTAATAAAGTGGCCGGTGAGTGTATATTATAAGTAAGAAGAATAGCATTTTCCTTGCCATGCATCTGGAAAAATGATTGATATGCTTTTTAGTTGTAGAGGGCAGTGGTGGATGTGAAGTTTAGATGTTGCCTACACAAATTTTCTTCACAAATTATATTGCAGTCTGTGATGAGCCCTTTAATGGTTAACTTTTTTACATTATCTTTCCAAGTCTACAGCACTGTTACATCATGCCCACACATTGTAATTGACAAGAACAAGAGTCTACTTAAATCTGTTCACAATCTCTTTAGTCTTTTGCCACATGACGAACTTCATTTTCTTGCCCTCTTATTTAGTTATATCAAGCTGCTTCACTTCTATTTCTATCAGCAATGAGCCCCTTTAAAGAATGAATTAACATTCTGAGTTACTTACAAATTCAAAGCAACGTTTGCCCATTGTCATTTGGTTTTCAGAAATATTTTATTACTTTCATTTGCTGAGCACATTGACATAATCTTTATAGCACAGTTCTTATCATCTTGTCCTTTGCTATCATCTTAAAGAAAATAATCATTCTAGGGGAAGCTAATAGCTGACATTACAGGGAATAAAGTAAAATTGCTGAACTAAGGTCATTATAAAGTAAATGTAACAATGAGAAGGTGCCATCAAAGATGTGTAGGCTGTCACATATGTCTTTTCATGTCCCAATTCTTCATCACATCAACCTAATTAACATGAAGCCAACTGGGCAAAAAATCATTCAAACTTAATACTTGAGTAAGGGAGTGGAAAAAAAGATTTAGGGAAAACATTAGTCTTATCCATGATGTTTTTCCTTTTAGACTGGAGATTAACTGGTTACATGGAAACTTTTAAAGTGGTCTTATAATGAAATGTACCAATTATAAAGGGATATCCGATAATCCATGTAATGTCATTTCTTGCTGACATAGTTATGCGCAGACTATTTCACACAATTTATCTTAGTAGTGTACAGTATGGAAGGTGGTGATTATTTTAGCATCACGCCGGTTTTTATTGTTAAAAAAAATAGAACCCATAATGAATGCTAACAGATGATTTCTATTTTTGTTCTGTTTCTCCATTGATTTCAATGTTGGAATTCATCTTTACTGGAAAAGTGCACTAACATATGTCTCCACATTCTTCCATCAAAAACTGAAATTGAATAATGTAGAGCAAAAGAACAAAATCTAGGAGCACTCAACCAGCAGTCCAAGATAAGAAAGAGATGTGCTTTATCTAGCTCACAGATCTGTAACAAATCTTTAGCTGTGAGGAGGGCTAGGTCAGGGCCAAAAAGTAAGCTAATTATCCATGCAGGCAAATATTTAAAAAAACCCCACAAAGGAACTGAAACACAGTGTATATTAAAATGGTGGCTAATGATGTATTATACATGAATATATTTTATTTGCATACTACAGTGTAATAGAAAGTTTGAGGGCCCATAACGGAACAAAAATGATTAGTGTAACCCGAGAGACCTGAATTATTTATTTTATTATGGTTTAAAGAGGAGGTGTTATCACGAAATGCAATGCAATCTGTAGGCAGCATGTTATAGGGTAGTATGAACTAGTAATACTAGTGTGCAATGTGTGCTTTACAATACAGAGGGTAGCATTATAATCTCTGAGTGAAAACATGTGAAATACTAGTCCAAAATCTGTGTCAGGGCATCTCCAGACAGTTCAAGTTTTTTTTTTTTTTAAATTAAAGTAGCAATACAAGTGTACAGCATGTGTTTAACAATTTTTTAATTGAGGAGTAAGAGGATGAGATTGTGGATTGGATGGCTCACTTCTCTGCTCAGTCACAGCATGATGATGTGGAGGTGACTTCTGAGTCTGACACCATGCTTTGGAGCCAGGGTTCTCAGCATTCTTCCTGCTCCTTCAGTGGAAGCACCTGCTTTTTGCCTAAGAAGAGGCAATAAAACTCCACCACACCCTAGAGCAGATAATTAAAGGAATCTCCCTGTTGACGGCTTGTGTGAGAGCAGTCACTTTTTGGACTGCCCTGAGGAGGAGGTTCAGGAGGAGGTGGGTGACCCCATGCATGTGGTGGTGTTAACTGTAGCACACATAGCCATGGTATAGGTGGTATGTGCAGTGATATTGGAAGTTGTGCCAAATACAGAGCAGGGAATGAGGAGAGTGTCCAAGGAGTGAAAATGCTATATTTCAATCTGATAAAAGTGGCAGGGAGAAACAGTACTCTGATGATGATTGTGTGTTGGACAGTGTTGTTGGATTGTGTGTTGTACCATATGGCTGGTGCTGAAGCCACCGCCGCAGTTTCTACTCCTCACTGCTAATCCCCTAATGTCGCCATTATTAATGTTACGCATCCGCCATTACTACTACAGCATCCTTCTCCAACAATCACCATATACTGCAAAGTGCAAATATATATTTGTTATCATGTCCTGTATGCACTTACTGTGTATTTCTGTAAGCACATGGTAATTATAGACAATACTTATAGCCACCACTAGATGTAGTTGGTGTCACCCTATACATAGAATGGGAAGACTATTATAGACTCAGTCTAAGTTTATTCAAGTTTAAGACAGTCAGTTCAGTTCAGTGCAGTGTTAGCTTCACATCTTTGTGCTTCCTCTAACAGGCCAACCCTTCCTGGACCTGGTACCACCCAGGATAGAGCTAGAACATCTTCAAAGCGGACTAGATGCAAGAAAGGTGTAGAAAAAGACCTGTAAAGGTGACCAGTCTTACAAAGGACTTATTTGACTATATGGCACCTGTGTTCAAGAGAAGCCTCCGGGGCCTGTGCACACACCACACAGTTTGGCACACCTGTATATACCTCCACATCCCAAGGTGAAAACATGGATAAGCAACCTGTCAAATAATGTAGCAGATGTGTTTGCTTGCCATGGAGGAGAACTCCCTTATTGGTTGCGCAACATAGCTGAAAGTGACATATTACACTCAACATCTGTTACTAAGGTACAAGTTAGCAAAGTGCAGAGTAAGAAATATTGCTTCAACCATCCAAACAGACACCTTTTGGCCTATGATTACCTGTGTAGCTGTGAGAACTGTAACATGGAGAATACTGCATTTCTGTGTAACATCAGACGGTCCTTTACAAGTAAGATCTGTCCTGAACTGTCTACATTTTGATTTTTCAGTAAAGAAACCATTTTGCTGCATGTCTGGTGTCCCTACAACCAGGATCCTGTCTTAGGCTACTTTCACACTTGTGTTGTGGTTTTCCGGTATTGAGATCAGGCAGAGGATCTCAATACCGGAAAAAAACTGATCAGTTTTGTCCCCATGCATTCTGAATGGAAAGAGATCCGTTCAGGATGCATCAGGATGTCTTCAGTTCAGGCAGCTTTCAGTTTTGTGACCGGACACAAAACCGCAGCAAGCTGTAATTTTGTGTCCGGTCATAAAAACTGAAAGAAACTGATCAGGTACTGAAACCAATGTAAGTCAATGGTGACGGATCAGTTTTTTTAGGAGACTAAAAAAACGGATCCGTCACCCATTGACTTTTAATGTATTTAGTGCCTGATCAGTTTTCTTCAGTTTTGATTTCACACAACTGCATCCTAACTGAACGGATGCATCCTGATGTGCAAAATCAAAACGGATCAGTTTAATTCAGGTATAGAGATCCTCTGCCGGATCTCAATACCTGAATTAACAACGCAAGTGTGAAAGTAGCCTAACACTGTAGTGCTATCAACATCAAGGGCACATTGACTGCCATTAGGCAAGAGGATCCCAAGAGTGTGCCCCGAAGGAAGAACTGGTGCTCCTTCCTCTCACTGCATGGCGGCCCAGGGAGCTTCAGTATTGGAATAATGCTCATTACTCTGTGCATTGCAACAATTAGATTATGTGATTGCCTGTTTCCAGACATAGTGTTATGTTGTTAATAAAGTACTGCTAAAAATAAAAAGGCGGAAAGGGGTGCCACATGTACAGAGAGAGAGAGAGAGAGAGAGATGAGAATGAAGAAAGCTAGAAGCAGATGTGCTGAGATTCTGATCTTACTGAAAGTTATATTCATATGTTCTGTTGTTTTTTTCTGTTGTTCTTTGTGCTATGCCTAATGGATACCTGATTAATCCACTGCCAACAGGTTATGGTCCCAGAAACACACAGCATACAGGACAACAGTGAACAAAGAAAAGCAAAGATGGCCACCAGAAGCAGCTCAGTTTAGAGTCAAAGTGCTAGTGCTGGCTAACCAAAACAACCAATCCTGGAAATTCACAGTGAAAATGCTTTTAATAAGAGAAGCTTTGTGGAAATACACACAAGAATGTTAACCAGACCCACTACCAGAGGATTATCTGGAGAAGGATCAGAAAGCACAAAGAAATTCCCTGTGTATAAATGATGATCAGATTGTGCACATATGTAAATGTGAAACTGCAAAAGAGATGTGGGACAAGCTACAGAAAATACATGAAAGAATGAATCTCAGCAACAAGCTCTGTTTAATGAGAAAACTGTACCAGTCAAAGCTAAGCAAGGTCCAGAACATGCAGGACTACATAAGAAATACAGTACCTTAGAAATTGTAGAGCGTTTTTGAACTATTGGAGAAGAAATAAAAGATTTCCATGTCGCCGCACTATTACGTTCTTCCAGAAAGTTATGACACACTTGTGACCACATTAGATGCACGTCCAAATAATAAGTGCACTTTGGAGTCTGTTAAAGGAAAGCTTGTAGATGAGTTCAAGAGAAAATCAGCACAATCTGCACAGGATCTAGTCACAAGGAAAACCCATTTAAAGTAGACACATCAGTGTTCTGTATGCAAGAAAACTGACTGCAACGTTTGGAACGCTAGAATGAAACATCTAAAAAGGCAGAGTGATCAACACAAAGTTAAAATGTTGGGTTGCAAATCAAAGAGGAAATTCCAATGATAAATGCTCAGCAAATGCATTTGACTTAATAATGCTTTTATTATTAAAGGGGTTGTCCGAGTTATGAAAAAAAAAATATAGCACTGTAAATCTGATGGGCAGCAATATATAACTAAGTTAAGCAAGTTTTAGGCAAAAAAAAATCCATATTTCCTCATTTCCCTGTTCTATTCTGGTCTTTGTTTACATGCAATAACAACAATCTCAGCCCCTCCCCCCCCCTCTCTGCAAAGGGAATGAATACAAGTGCTGAGTGACATGTCTGCCTGCTGGAATACTTAGCAGCATGTTGTATGTGTAGGACTACAAGTCCCAGCTGTACAATGACACTGCTGATACACACAGGAAATTCTCCCTACCTGTTCTTGTACAATACAATTCCTCTATAGCTCCTTGCCAAGCATTTGTCTCCTCTCACTGCTGCAGCTACTGTTTGTTCTAAAGCCTTGAGCCCTCAGTGTGTTCTGGCTGAAGGGGTTAATGTTTTATCTGAAAGAAACCAGGGAGAGCAGATAGCCGGCAAAGAAAGGGGGCGTGGCCAGTGTACAGACTCTTATCTGAACTCTGAGGCTTGTGAACGAAACATCACAGAGCAGAGAGATAAGGTGACATCACAGGTCATGTGACCCTGAGTCAACTCTGAGAAACCAGCAGCTTTGGAAACACAAAGTATATGGGAAAGTTGTTATACCTGACAAGTTAGAAACATACAAAGAACAAAAAAATAACTCGGACAACCCCTTTAAACCTTTTTATGCCCAGATTCCCACCTCACTGTAAGTCCACTACTGCCCATTATTGGTACCACCAATAATGTTGGTTGATATACACTAGATATAGAGTAAGCTGTTCTGTCCAAATCCTAAATACCTACTAAACCTTAAAGGGGTTGTCCCATGAAAAAAGCTGGCTGTGAATACTTTTGTGAATGCATGTATTTAAACATTTAGTATAGCTACCAAGTTATTCCTGAAATGCATCTTTATTGAGCCACCTGCTGTCTGCTTTTTTTCTAAAGTCTCTGTCCAGCTCATTGGCTTTGACATACATGTACAGTTCTAGTCTTCAACTGCCACCAATTGACCAATTGCAGCAGAAAGGACATGCCCCACCTGAAAAGCGCACACACCCTCAGCTGCCAGCTTAAAATAAATCTGGCACAACAATTAGAATAATGAATGGGGAGATCTCTTGATCCATGTAAGGTACAGGGCTGATTCTAAGTTTGTTAGAAGGAGACTGTCATGTATGTACATTATACATTTAAAGGGTTTTTGTCATCAGTTTTTTGGGTATGAATCAGGCTGACATTAGAGATGTGCTAATGTCACCTGATTCTAAATGTTTATATCTTTTATTTATTAGTGCCCCCGTTTTTATGTAATTTTTTACTTTTATTTTATGCTAATAAGCCTCTAGGAGCAGGGGGAGGCATTACCCCTGCTCTTAGAGGCTTTGTTTGCTCACCTTTAGGAACGCCCCCTTGATCTTGATTGACAGGGCCAGACAGCCTTCTTCTCCTCCTGCCGGCCCTGTCCTCGGTCTACATTGCGCGCCTGCGCCGTGCCGTTCATTATTCGGCACAGGCACAGTGATTGAAGGATGCTGGCAGGCTACCAGCTTCCTCACTGCGCCTGCTCCGAATATGTCAGAGTCGAGCACAGCCCAGGCGCAGTGAGGAAGCTGGGAGCCTGCCAGCATCCTTCACTCACTGCGCCGAATAATGAACGGCACGGCGCAGGCGCGCGATGTAGACCGAGGACAGGGCCGGCAGGAGGAGAAGAAGGTTGCCTGGCCCTGTCAATCAAGATCAAGGGGGCATTTCAAAAGGTGGGCAAACGGAGCCTCTAGGAGCAGGGGTAACGCCCCCCCCCTGCTCCTAGAGGCTTATTAGAATAAAATAAAAGTTAAAATTATATAAAAACGAGGGCACTAATAAATAAAAGAAATATATATTTAGAATCAGGTGACATTAGCATATCTCTAATGTCAGCCTGATTCATATCCAAAAAACTGATGACAGAAACTCTTTAATCACTGGAACTGAAGTCAGACTGACTCACCCCTCTCAGTGATGAGTGACCAGTCATCAATGTAGACTTAAGAAGCAAAAAAAGAAATCTGGAACATCTTTACCGGCGCTGTCCGAGGGAAGTGATATCTCAAAGGAGGTTAATAAGAAGCATGTAGCATTCTTTTATTATTAACAGAATATCCAATCGACGCGTTTCAAGGGCGAATTGCCCTCTTCATCAGGATTGTGGATGCTGTCTTTTCACACGAGTGGAATGACTATCTTGATCAGTGTGCTGCTGGACTGATCAGGATTATCACAAATAAGAGAAAAAAACTTGCAGACCTATACATAAATAAAATAGAGAAAAAAATTGAAAAACTTTTGAAAAAATTCTTTGGACCATATAACTTCACAGAATTTAGACACTACAAGTAGCATATCAAATGCCGTGGGAGTGCCTCGCATGGATATAACATGCACAATGACCAGTACCAGTGACAGTTCTTCTACTGATGAATTCCTGGAGAAATTTAGGGCTCTTAAATCCAAATATTTTGAGTATAAAACTAGGAATCACATTCCCAAAACACAAGGCTCAGATAATAATGAACTCACCCTTCCCTTAGTTCATTTTACGCCTGTCAGACAAAACACTATTGCTGATAATCAGATACTATCAGACTGCCTTTTAGATGTTTCAGGAACAAGTATCTTTACAACACACCTGACCTCACCACAAGATCATGGTAATAAAAATGAGGAAATCATCACTATTGATAACACAGGAGAAGGTACAATAGCCCTGGTACCTTTTTTAGGCCAAGCACGGAGACCAGCGGAAAAATACATAACGCAGGACTCCAACATAACAGAAAGGGTTCTTTCACAGAAAACACTAACACCCATTACGCAATACTTCAAACCTACTGCAGTAAAAAGAAAATCAGACCACAAGGCAGAAGAGGAGGGCAACAAAAACAGCAAAAAAGGGAAATCTATAAAAACCCTAACATAGACACCTCCCAATCAAAAAAAGGAGCCAGCGTAAAGATATTTAACCACTTCAGATCTGGGCCATTTCCCCCCTTCCTGACCAGGCCTAATTTTGCAAATCTGACATGTGTCACTTCATGTGGTAATAACTTTGGAACGCTTTTACCAAGCGATTCTGAGATTGTTTTCTCGTGACACATTGCACTTCAAGTTAATGGTAAATTTGAGTCGATAAGTTTTAATTTTATTTATAAAAAAATCCAAAAGTTAACAAACATTTGAAAAAATTTACTGTTTTCTAAATTTCAATCTCTCTGCTTTTAAGACAGATAGTGATGCCCCATAAAATCTTTTTTAATTTACATTCCCCATATGTCTACTTTATGTTGGCATCATTTTGGTAGTGTCATTTTATTTTTTTAGGACAGTAGAAGGTTTAGAATTTTAGACGCAATTTTTGCAAATTTGCTAAATCAACTTTTTTAAGGACCAGTTCAGTTCTGAAGTCAGTTTGTGGGCTTACATAATAGAAACCACCCATAAATGACCCCATTTTAGAAACTACACCCCTCAAACTATTCAAAACTGGTTTTAGAAATGTTGTTAACCCTTTAAAAATTCCACAGGAATTAAAGCAAAATAGATGTGAAATTTCAAAATTTCACTTTTTTGCAGATTTTCCATTTTAATCATTTTTTTCCTGTAACACATCAAGGGTTAACAACAAAACAAAACTCAATATTTATTACCCCGATTCTGCAGTTTGCAGAAACACCCCACATGTGGTCGTAAACTGTTATTTGGGGATACGCCAGGGCTCAGAAGGGGAGGAGCAGCATCTGCATTTTCTAACATGGAATTTTTTGTCATGGTTTGGAAGAGTGATAACTTTTTAATTTTTTTGTGGACTGAGCTGCGTGAGGTCTTATTTTTTGCGGGACAAGCTGTGCTTTTTATTGGCACCATTTTGGGGTACATCCGGCTTTCTGATCATTTTTTAATCTAATTTTTGGAAGGTTAACTAAAAAAAAAAAGCAGTTTAGGGGCATTTTTCTATATTTTTTTTTTACACCGTTCACTTGATGGGGTAGATCATGTGATATTTTTGTAGAGCCAGTTGTTACAGACGCAACGATACCAAATATGTCTATTTTTTTTTTTACGTTTTACACAATAAGAGCATTTTTAGAAGAAAAATCATGTTTTTGTGTTGCAATTTTTTAAGAGCCATTTTTTTTCATTTTTCGGGCTATAATCTTGTGTGGGGGCTCATTTTTTGCGGGATGAGGTGACGTTTTTATTGCTACCATTTTGGGATGCATACGACTTTTTGATTGTTTGATATTATGTTTTTTGGTAGGTGATGCGACAAAAAAAGCTGTTTTGGCATAATTTTTATTAGATTTTTTTTACGCAGTTCACTTGATGGGGTAGATCATGTGATATTTTTATAGAGCCGGTCGTTTCGGATGCGGTGATACCAAATATTTCTATCTTATTTATTTTTATTTGTAACTTTTTTTAATGAAATATTTGGGGGAAATTATTTTTTTTTTATAGATATGTGATTTTTTTTTTTTTACACTTTGTGTCCCCCATAAGGTCATACAAGACCTCAGGGGGACATTTAACTTCACTTATTTATTTTATTTTTTTTTTTACACTTGATTTCTCCTGTAACTGGGGCTGACATAGTAGCCCCAGTTACAGGGGAAATACATCCCCAGAGAGGCTGTACAGCATAATACTATGCTGTACAGCCTCAGTGCAGGGCTAATCGGATCTATGAGAGACCCGGCAGCTCCTGCACTCTCCTGGCCCCGGCGATCGGTGTATACAGCGATCTAGAAGGCAGGGACCCCTGGGAACGGTCCCTGCCTTCTCTTTGGGGTACCCTGCTGTCGTGCAGCTGCTATCTCTGAATGGACGTTCAGAAACGTCCATTCAGAGATAGGTAACCACTTCCCGGACGTTTATAGTCAATGGGCGGACGGGAAGTGGTTAACCTTTCCAGTCATACATTGAACACATACGTAATGTCTCTATTACAAAAGGGACTCTCCTTCTGTCCTCACAATAATATCAATCCCTTTGAATTATTTCTAGACCTACAGAAGTTCAGGAGAAACCTCACTTTAAAACGTCATTTTGAATTGGACAAAAGGAACCCCCAATTGCTTCATACCAAAGAATTCTCTTTATATAAACACCAGGATGTGCGCCCCAAATCAACAGAACTAAAAAATGCAACAACATCCCAAAGAAACTATAATGCAAAAGGGAACCTAACTAGAGGTGAACTCAAAGCACTAAAAAACTTGAGGAATAATGAGACGATCATTATATGCCCCGCCGACAAGGGAGGGGGGGATAGTTATTCAGGACTTCATAGATTATGAGACGGAAGCTATGAACATATTATATGATATGAATCACTATGAGCTGGTACCTGACAACCCATTTCCGAGTATAAATAAAAAACTAGTAAGTTTAATAAACGGGGCCTTTGAAAAACATTACATAAACAGCAAAAAAAAAAACTTTCTGCTCCCAAAATCCCCATGTATCCCTTATTTTTACCATTTGCCAAAAAATACATAAAAATATCGAAAACCCCCCAAGGAGGCCCATTCTGTCCAATACCAGTTGTGCAACCAGCAACTTATCTCACTATCAAGACCTCTTTCTACAGCCGTACGTCAACTCCAACTCCAGCCAACTCCAGCCAACTAATACGCGAATTAAATGAAATAACATGGCTTGACACTTATGCCCTCTTCACTAGCGACGTAACAGCCCTCTATTCCAATATTCAGCATGACTTGGGTCTAAATTGCATACAGACCATCTTATTGGATGACCACACGTTAAATCCAGACAAGGTTGCTTTTCTCTCAGAATGCTTAAAGTTTATCTTGGAAAACAACCATTTCACTTATAATAATAAAACGTACCATCAATGCTGTGGGACCGCCATGGGGACGAAGGTGGCACTGGCTTTTGCTAACCTATTCATGGGCCAATTTGAGAAAGAATTTATCCTAAACCTGACCCAGATAAGGCAACAGATCATCTATTACAAAAGATATATCGATGACTTGTTCTTCATCTGGGACGATAACACCAAGTGGAGTGTCTCCTTCACCCCAGTTTACAATAAAACGGAAATGGCTTTCTTAGACATCACGGTCAATATAGGAGACGAGAATAAAATCAACAACAAAAACTCATTTTAAAAAAGTAGACACGAATAGCTATATTAATTTTTCCAGTTTCCACCATCGAAAGTGGCTTCAAAATGTACCCTTCAGCCAATATAAGCGTATAAGACGCAATTGTACACAACAGGATGATTTCAGACAACAAGCTGAAATCCTAAAAGGGAGGTTCCTAGAAAAAGGATACCCAAAAAAACTTATAAATAATGCATACAAGAGATGTGCAAAATACACACAGAATGACTGCTTACGTCCAAGTGAGAAGAATAAACAATCCAATTCAGATCTAGGGGTAATATTTATTACTCAATATAATACATCCAATCAAGCTATACGCACAATATTGGAAAAATATTGGTACATTCTTCTCCAAGACCCGTATTTGGTAAAACACTTATCAAAAACCCCAAAAATGATATATAGGAGGGCCCCCACTATTAGAAACATACTAGCTCTGAGTAGACCACAACAACACACTAGAAGAGCAAAAAAGGAGAATGCTAGACCTCCAAAACCAGTGGGGAGCTACAAGTGTGGAGTAAAACGGTACTTGTGCTGCCAAACCATAGTGCACAATCGTACACTATATATCAATAAAACACCATATGACATGTCAGTCTAGCTATATTATTTATTTAAGTGAATGTGAATGTGGCCTCCAATATGTGGGGCGCACAACACAACCACTCCACTGTCGACTGAATCAACATAGGTATAATATCCAAAGGAAATGTCAAAAACACAGTATTTCTAGACATTGTAGTCAAACATACGAGAAAGAACGACATCCATTGACTATTACTCCCATAGATTTTATTCCAGAAAATCCGTACAATAGATTCAGTAGTCTCCAAAAACGAGAGATATATTGGATCTATCAATTAGATACCCTTTCGCCATACGGTCTAAATGAATTAAATGAAACCATTTTCTAATAAAATAAAATAATATCATTTTTTTTTCCCCTTCAGCCACAATAGGGATACATTCAACCCTCCGATGAAGGATTCATTCATGTTCTGTAAAGGGATTATTATTATTATGACACCCAGATTGATAATATAATTGAATACCACTAATGGTTTCGATGAAGGATTCATTATACAGAGAAATAATGCTCATAATGTATAACTGCACCTGACCAACACTAGATACATTCTTTAAGTTTAAAGTTTTGGTCATAGGAATAGCAGTCAGATATAGGAACAACAACACCCTGGATATCATCCAAGTAAGTTCGTGATGTACACATAAGCGTGCCGCTAAGATGTATATGAAAGATCGCGGCTTCACATTACAGCAGAGTAGCATTCCAGCAGCAGAACAAGAATGCCGATGTCATTTTATATAGGTATATGAAATATGTATATGTATGTAACTTTTAATGGGGCAAAGTTATGTCTTTTCATTTTTGTTTTACTCGGAGTATGCAAATTAAAGTGTCAATTATAGCGGGCGCTACACCCACTCTCCTCCTACAAGGTGGGGTACACGCCAAAAATGTGTTTTAAATCCATAGTAGCGACCTAACAATCTGTAACAATCCTGATGAAGAGGGCAATTCTCCCTTGAAACGCGTTGATTGGATATTCTGTTAATAATAAAAGAATGCTACATGCTTCTTATTAACCTTCTTTGAGATATCACTTCCCTCGGACAGCGCCGGTAAATATGTTCCAGATTTCTCTTTTTTTGCTTCTTAAGTCTGAATAATACTTCAAAAGCCTGCATAGCAGGCACGAAGAAAGGAACACAGGCTGCAGTACCGGGGACCCCGTAATCTGGTCGGGTATTACCAGTCAGGCGGATACAAGTAGTTGTGACTTATTTCACAACTAGCAGGGTAAGCATATTTAACCCTTAACATCTCTCATTGTGTTGTGGCACTACACATGAGGCGCTGCCTCCATATCTTTTGTTTTTCTTTGCAGTCATCAATGTAGGTATTCACTGAATAACCTCTTTATATGGTGTAACATTAAATCTGGTCTGGGGTTTTTTTTTGCATTTAAATTGGCTTTGTTCATTTTTAATACCATGGCTATGTTTACTGGAACAATGAGAGCAAAGGGTGGGAGAAGTGGGAAAGTGTAACATACTACACTAGGATTCATGAGCTAAGGGCCTCTATGTCTTTATTTCTTTGAGTAGCTTTTATTATTATTTTTTTTGTATTGTGTATGTTCCATTTACGAAAATGATGCCTTCTCACCAAGTAGGAGTGACATGACAGATGGTGCACATGTTCATTAAATGCAGTATGATTTGGAGATGCTGTGTGCTGTTTATTTCAGGACATTCTGCTCTTTGGCCCAGTGTAAATAGATTATTTGATGTGAAGAGTGAAGGAGCACACAAATGCTGCTTATGTTGATTACATTGTAAACTGTCACTTAGGTCCTGAAGAACGTTCTGCTTCGACATGTGAATATCCTCGCTCAATAACACTAGTTCATATACAAATAGCGGCCTGAGACCAGTGAGAGCAGTCATATGAGGCTGTTAATCTGAGTCATCCTCTTTTAATAGAGGACGAAGATAAGGAAAGATAAGGAAAAGACAGAGTTACTAAGGCCCCTTTCACACCTGCGGTGTGGGGCTGTTGTATTTTCGTTCTGGCCGCCTCTCAGCAGGGGTTGCCGTGCTGTGGCCGGATCCATGGCCCGCCCCCATTACAGTGAATGGGGCCGGAGCGCAGTTCTGGCCCCACACGTGCACCTGCGGCAGCACGGATCCGCCGGGCTGTTCACCCACCGGAACAGCCTGCCGGAGCCCCGTGCCTCAGGTGTGAAAGTAGCCTAAATGGGTTATTTAGCTCTGTGTATAGAAAAGAAGAGAAAGATGCTGATACCGGTGGTGCTGGTGCTGTTAGTACATCCAGTAATATACTCAATTAGCTAACTGTAGATATGGTTCAAGATAAGTTAAATAAGGTAAATGTGAACAAGGCTCCAGGTTCAGATGGATTACACCCAAGAGTGGTTAAAGAGCTCAGTTCAGTTATTGCTGTGCCCCTGTTTATAATTTTTAAAGACTCTCTAGGTACTGCTAGAGTGCCAAGTGAGTGACGCAAGGCGAATGTGGTGCCCATATTCAAAAAAGGATCTAGGTCCTTCACAGGTAAATATAGACCAGTTACCGTAGTTTAACTTCTGTTGTGGGAAAAATGTTTGAAGGACTCTTAAGGGACTATATACAGGAGTATGTGACTGTAAATAATATTATATGTGATAACCAACATGGGTTTACCAAGGACAGAAGTTGTCAGACTAACCTGATTTGTTTTTATGAGGAGGTGAGTAGTAGCCTGGACAGAAGGACGGCTGTGGATGTAGCGTTTCTGGATTTTTGCAAAGGCTTTTGATGGAGTCCCTCATAGACGTTTAACCCTTTCACCCCCGGAGGTTTTTTCGGTTATGCATTTTCGTTTTGCGCTCCCTGCCTTCAAACAGCCATAACTGTTTTATTTTTCTGTTCACATAGCTGTATGAGGGCTTGTTTTTTGTGGGACAAGTTGTACTTTCCAACGCCACCATTTAATATTGCATATGGTGTAGTGGGAAGCGGGAAAAAAATTCCAAATCGGGTGAAATTGCAAAAAAAAACGCTATTCCACTACAGTTCTGCGGGTTTCTTATTTATAGCGTTCGATGTTCATTAAAACTGGTCAGTACGAGTCCGGCAATACCTAATATATATAGTTTTTCCTGCGTTTAGATGGTGATAAAATAATTATAAAGTTGACCTTTTTTTTTCCTTGTCATATCTTGACCCCTATAACTTTTTGGTATTTATGTGTACGGAGCTGTATGGGGGCTCATTTTTTGCGGGGCGATCTGAAGTTTTTATTGATACCATTCTGGGGTGTGTATGACTTTTTGATCACTTTTTATTTAATTTTTTTTAGAAAAAAAAAGCGACAAAAAACGGTGAATCGCCATTTGGACGCTTTTTTCTGCCACACAATTCGCCATATTGGAATTTTTTTTTATATATTTTAAAAATACGGGCGTTTTTGGTCACGGTGATACCCATGATGTCTATATTTATTGTTATTTAGGTATTTATTTTTTCATTATACGGAAAGGGGGGTGATTTGAACTTATATATTTTTTATTTTTTATATATTTTTTAAAATTTTTTAAAAAAATTTTTGTGATTTATTTTAAATCTCAAATATGAGCTGATATATTGTGTTTTTTTTTCTTTATGAGCAATCAGGGATTTACTAGATGGAGTTAAATCCCAAAATTGCTCATTTCTTATCCTGGCCTGCCATCTAGTGGCCAGAATAAGAATTGCAGTTTGAAAACTATAATCCTCACCAGCGAGGATTACAGTTTTCATATGGTGTACAGACACCCCGATTGGCCACTCGGGGTGTCTGTACACCACCTGGAAGCGTAGGCTTCCGGGTTCAGACGCATCCTGATGCCGTGATCACGTGTGATCATGGCATCAGAAGGCCCAGGAAGACGCCACCGATGGAGGTAAGTAGCGGCAAGTCTCTGCTTTTAGAAACAGCAGATACTTGCCGGCCATGACGCCCGCCGCACCCACGAGTGGGCGTCATGTCCCCGCACCGCACCAGCGCCGTACATGTACGGCGCTGGTCGCGAAGGGGTTAATACGTAACGTAAGGTCTATAGACTTGGAAAGTATTGTTTGTAATTGGATTGAAAACTGGCTGAAGGAACGTGTCCAGAGAGTTGTGGACAATGATTCAGATTGGTCCCAGGTTATAAGTGGTGTACCCCAAGGTTCAGTACTGGGTCCTCTATTATTTAATGTATTTATTAATGATATCGAGGACAGGATTAATAGCTCCATTCCTATTGTCAATGGGAACTATAAAAAAGTGTAAAATAATTAAACAAAGTTTTTAAAAATAAAAAACATAAAAAACATAAAAATTCAAATCACCCCCCTTTCCCCAAAATAAAAATAAAAGAACTAAAAAAAAATACACATCATGTGTATCGCCATGTGTAAAAACGCCAGTACTATAAAAATATAAAAATTTATTTCCCATACAGAAAACAACGAAAGGGAAAAAAAGGGTCAAAATGGCGAATTCATTGTTTTTGGTCACTTTATTTTCTAAAAAGTCAAACACATGCCAGAATGGTATCAATGAAAAGTTCAGATCGCCCCGCAAAAAATGAACCCCCATACAGCTCCGTACACAAAAATACCAAAAAGTTATAGGGGTCAAAATATGGCAACAACAAAAAAAATTCCAACTTTATAATTATTTTATCAGTATTAAAACGCAAGAAAAACTATGCATATTAGATATAGGATGTAGGATTTGTACTGACCTGTAGAATGAATCATTGCACATTGAACGTCGTAAATAAAAAAACCTGTAAAACTGTGGTGCAATTTCACCCGATTTGGAATTTTTTTCCTGCTTCCCACTACATCATATGCAATATTAAATGGTGGCATTGGAAAGTACGACTTGTCCCACAAAAAAACAAGTCCTCATACAGCTATGTGAACAGAAAAATAAAAAAGTTATGGCTCTGTGAAGGCAGGGAGCGCAAAACGAAAACGCGAAGACAAAAAAACCTCCAGGGGAGAAAGGGTTAAGCAAATGTGTAATATTTTATGTGCAAGTTTAATATCTCATTTTTGGTAATATGAAGACAAAATAGGTATTTTAGCTGAGGTAAAAACACAGATTGTTGAGGTTAAAGGCTATCTACACCTTCCGGGGCAATTTTTTTATAATTTTTTTTTAAATTAGTCTTTATTAAAAATATTGAGCTGATCTGTCACAAGGAGTTAACTTTTTTTCTAGCTGTGTGAATCCTAATTTCACTTTCATTTTGTGCCAGGTCATTTAATTACTAAGAGGCCATAAACACTTATTTAAGCCACATTCTTATCAGTAAGATAAGAATTCAGCTTTATGAGTTTTTATAAGGTCAGAGAGCAGAGATAAGGAGCCCGTTGGCTCCCTGCCTGAAGCAAAAGAGAGAAAATTCAGATCCTTTAAAAGAGCATCTCAGCTCTGTACCGAGAAAAAGACTTCATATGTTTAATAAAGACCAACTGAAAAAATTATTTTTACCTTATAATGAGTACAATGTAATAATAAAAAATATTGCCACCAAAGGTGTACATAGCCTTTAAAGAGGGATATTATGTATTAATATTAGCTGTATTTATCCTATTATTATAATAGTGGAGTGTTAAAGGTTATTCATGTAATAATACAATTCTTTTCTTTTATAGATGTTATTATTTGCTGCCTTTTTTATTTGTTGCAGCATTTCATTCTCAGCTTGTTCAGCTATGTTAGGTGGCTTATAACAAACTCCAATTAATACTTTGCCACTCAATAGATATTAACCCTTAAGAACCCCCTCCTGTCTGAGCCTTCCCCAATTATGCATTTAGTACTGGTCTTAAAGTGTTACTGTATGTTTAAAAAACTTTCAATAAGTCATAGTGATATATCAAAGGTTTTTATAGATGGAGGCTCGAGTTCTGAGTCCTCTGCTGATCAATAAAATGAGGAGATAGAAGCGAACACCCAAGACACTCTCCTCACTGCTGAAGATGGACTGTGACAATCTCATAAACTTTCTATTGAGCCTGTCTCCAGCAGTGAGGAGAGACAGCGCTCTATGTGATCAATTTTCTGTTTTAGCAAATGACAGGGCTCTCAGCACTTGAACCTTTACCAAATATAGTTACACTTTAAGTTGGATTTTACAGACAAACCCCTTCTTCGTCTTTCCTTTTTTTCCTTAAATGTAATATACTTCACATTTGTTACTCAGTTAGTCCTCTCCAGCTATGATTCTATTATGTCCATTTCATAATATATATTAGTCATTAAAATTTACAGTTCATCCAATTTATTTGCCAGATTCCTTGCATTCACCAGCAGACATTTCATGTTACCAACAGCTCTCCCTTTCTTCGGTGTACACTTATTCCTTGTTGCCTACTTCCATGCTAAACCCAGCCCCACTAAATGCCTACTGTCCCCTCCTGCATCCCATGCTCTATCTACCCCAATCTTTGTATGACCACCCTCCCTTCCCTAACAGCTCCTCCAGCTGTTAGCCCAGTAAAAGGAATTTGGTGGTTTCAGGTTTCTAGATATGCACCTCTATTACAACACTAATGAACAAACATACACACAGTACAATTATATAACAAATCAATAAATAACATTATAGGAACACTTCTGTCAGAAGGGCTATTTTTGTACTCAATATTTGTTGAAGCCACATGTTCTTTTCCAATTCTGCATTACTATATCATGTAAAATGAAATATATGATATTGTTGTTCTGTAGCAGTCAACACATAGAGATACAACTTCTGTACAGTTGATTTGAAGTTCACTGCTATTGGGAGAGAAAGATGCTATGTGTTAGTATATTCATACATTAGCAGAATTGGGATAACAGTATGACAGCTCTGTTGTTCTCGTGATAGATCTAGATGAAGAGGACCACAGAAGAGTATTGAACTTAGAGAAATGAGTGATGCGCTACTAGAGTCACTTATTCCCTTTCCTTTCTGGTTAGAGAGAATGGTCTGACTGAGAAAGTCTGAAAGTTTGCCGTGCTAAAAGTCCAAACAAAGGACGAAGTTAAAGAGCCAGGACAGGAAGTAGGATACATGGAATGACTTCAAAAAATTATATCCAGAACACTATCCATACTTTGTGTACAAAAAATGACATACAATATTCACATATAGGTTGTTAATATGTTATATTATGTAATAAAAACATTTTTGATTGTAGCTTCCCTTTATTCACTTAAATGCTGGGCCATTTACCCCGCTCCCTGACCAGGTGCATTTTCTGTTTCTTTAGTACATGCATCTTTAAAAGCCAAACTTTTTTGTTAGGTTATGTAAATAATTTTATGCCTTTTTTAGGTAGCATATGGGACTTTATTTTTATTTTATCATCATTTTGTTTTTATTATTTTATAGCCATTTTTGTTAATAGCACAACATGGAAGTAAAAGTTAAAAAAAATTATGTCCCTTTCCATAGCAGTCACTTTGATATATAGTATGTATTGGGGGTGGGGCTAAAAGCTGCAGTGTAGCATGCGGTGGTTTTTTAATAAGATCAAGTCCCATGTATGTTTTCCAAGGCATACCTAACTAAGCTCTTGGTAATAAGAAGGAATCCAACATCATTGCAAGTGCGTCGGCTGACCTATGACTCAGAAACCAACTCCGAACCCCGAAGGTCCCTCCACTTCGACCAGATTTTTAAATAACCTTTTTGATTATTGGTTTCCCAACCCGCCAACTCCTCCAATCTATTTATTTGATGCATCCTTGTTTTCCACATTGTTACCATCGGAGCTGTGGTTTCCCTCCATTTAGTGGGGATCAAAATTTTAGACGAAGCTATCATATGGGTGATCAGGTTATACTTAGATGGGAGGAAGTTTTGGAGAGGCAGCCATAGAAGGATTAATTCGGGGGTCAGAGTTAGGTTGGTTGAACATATGGAGTTGATTTCTTTCGTTACAGCTTCCCAAAATTTTGTTATTAGTGGGCAGCTTCACCATAAGTGTAGCATATTCCCCTTATCTGAGTTACATCTCCAGCAATCATCATTAGGGAAAGGCCTATTGAATATAAAAACTCAGGCGTTTTGTACCACCTGGTTACTATTTTAAAAGAGTTTTCCTGAAGGCGTATGCACCGTGAGAAACCGCAGGCATTGGACAAAATATATTTAGCCTCAGAGTCAGAAAATGTCCTTCCTAACTCTCTCTCCCATAAAGCCAAGTAATAAGGTTTGGGTGAGGTTTGCTCAAGCAGTAAGTTAGTATATATGAAGGAGACTAGTTTTCTGGGTGGCGTTCGTAGCAATGTGAGATTTTCCAACCAAGAAGGATCAGGTAAAGGAGAACTAGAGATTTTGCAGTACTTATTACGGGTCTGCTTATAATATTAACAATGAATCAGTGGTGGATCACCCTTATTCAGTTTTTTGTAAATATCCTCAAGAGAGGAGCAGGCGTCACCCATCAGCCCGTCTGCCATCTTAATTGAGGACAGCTGCAGCCAACAACCCGACAATTCCACCAAATTCCTATCAAGGAAGTTGGGTAAAATGCCCAATGGTGCTAATTTAGAAAGTTTGTCCTCGGAGTGAGAGAGAGACCTAGATTTCACGCAAACCTTAATCATACTCCTAGTCAACTCACTAAATATGTTTTTAAAGCTGTAGCTAGCGTACTTTAACCATAAATAGGGAAGCACCCCTGAGCCCAGAAGGCTTCTTTCTAAATCCAGGTATGGAGCGGTTAAATGATGATTTGCCAACAGTGACCATCTAGCTAATTGAATAGCATGTAGGTATAAGGACAGGTTAGGGAGTGAAATTCCACCTTGTTGTCTTCTTTGCGTAAGCAAATTGTATGCTAATCTAGGTCTCCTGCCCCTCCACAGGAATGAGATAAATAAGCTTCTAAACTGGGAAAAGAAGGTATTAGGAACCTGTATCGGCAAAGATTGAAGAACATATAAGACCTGTGGGAGTATATATGTGGCAATCAGATTTTTCTGTCCAAACCAGGACATAAATGGAACATTTAGGTTGTGTAGATAGGACATGATTTTGTGGATTAGTGGGGTGTAATTAAGGGCATATAAGCGACCTAGGTCTGCAGAAATTTGGAGGCCCAAATATTTGATAGCTGCTGTTGGCCAATTAAAGGGCGATGACAGTTTTATGTCTGAGATAATGTTACGGGCTATAGATATATTCAATGCCTCCGATTTTGAGTAATTAATCTTAAAATTGGAGGCTTTGCCATATAACTCGAAAATGTTCATAATTACCGGAATAGCCTCTTTAGGGTTAGAGACCATAAGCAATAAGTCATCCGCGAACGCGGCTGTAGTACGCGTTAAATTTCCCAAGGTGATACCCTTTATCTCCTTCGTCTGTCCTATTTTGAGTAAAAGCATTTCCATACACATTATGAACAAGGATAGGGACAGTGGACACCCCTGTCTAGTCCCATTGCTAATGGTGAAATCTTTAGAGAGGCAACCATTAACCATTACCTGCGCCCTCAGCTGGGTATATAGAGAGAAGATAGCATTAATAAATTGAGAGGGGAAATTAAACTTCCTAAGAGTGCCTGACATGAATGCCCATCTAACTCTATCGAACGCCTTTTCGGCATCTGTACCTAAGAGCAAGAGTAGGAGTTTGTTATGCTTTGCTGCGCAAATGGCATGCACCACTCTCCATACATTATGTTTACCCTCCCTCCCTGGGACAAAGCCCACTTGTTCTTTATCTATAAGTGTATTTAAGAGAGGCGCTATTCTATGTGCAAGTAACTTTGCCGACCACTTTATATCACAGTTGAGTAATGAGATGGGTCTGTAATTCCCACAGTCTTCTGCATCTTTACCTTCCTTATGTAAAATAGTGATATGAGCCTTTAAAGCGTGTGGAGGCAATGATGCCCCTTGCAGAAGTGTGTTGCACAACTCTAAAAAGTGAGGGAGTAAATGATGTCTCAGTTTTTTATAATATATAATGGGAAGCCCATCAGGCCCTGGGCTCTTGCCAGACGGAATAGAGTTGAGAACTCTTTCTACTTCAGTAGTAGTAAAGGGTGCTAATAGGGCCTCTTGCTCAGCTAAAGATATAGCGGGGGATTCTATGGAATCCAGAAAGTAGGAAATAGATGACGGACATGTGGTTCCATCTCCTTCATCCCCACCATCCGAGGGGAGGTTGTAAAGCTTGGCATAATATGCTTGGAAAGCCTCTGCTATGGAGATAGTGGAAGTTATTTTATGTGAGCTATCTAATTTGATTGCTGAAACATATGTTTTAGCTTTTCGCTTTTTGATGAGTCGAGACATAATTTTTTCCCCTTGTCTCCATGTGCATAAAACTTATATTTCATAAGCTGGAGTGATTTGGCAGCTTTTATGTTAAGTAGGTCCTTGACCTGACACCTAAGCACATTCAATGCTGCCAGGTGTGAATCAAGTACCGACTCCTTATGGAGCTTTTCTTGGGTGTGAATTTGGGCCAAAAGGGAATTGAGTTCTTTGGTACGTTGCTTTTTAATATGTGAACCCACTGCTATCAGTTCACCTCTAATGAATGACTTGTGAGCCTCCCAAATCAAGGGCTTGGACATGCCAGGTGTATTGTTAAGATGGAAATATTCATCTAGTTTATTACCTAGATCCTGGACATGGGAATGCGATTCCAATAATGTGTTATTTAGCCTCCATGTCCAAGTCCTCCTGGGTAGGCATTTAAGAGATAGGGTCATTACTACAGGGGCGTGATCAGAAATAACTTTCATCCCTATTTCAACCTTCCTAGCAGATTGGATATATGGTTCAGACAAAAACAAATAATCAATGCGGTGATATGTTTGGTGCACTGGAGAAAAATAAGTATAATCCTTTTCAGTGGGGTGAACCAATCTCCACATGTCAACCAGACGAGCCTCAATTAATGCCACAGTTAATCTCAACATTTGTTTCTTAGAAACTTGTGTAGTCCCAGTATCAGACTTATCCAAAGATATATTTAGATCCCCTCCCACAATTATCACTCCTTCAGCATACTCCTTCAGTGTTCTCAATGCCTTTATTATCCATTGCACTTGATGTTTATTAGGGGCGTACATGTTTGCTATTGTAATTTTGGTGTTATATAATAGTCCTTGTATAATCAGCAATCTACCATCCGGATCAATATAAGTTTTAGTCATTTGGAATGGTATAGTGTTCATAATCGCAATTGACACCCCTCTGGATGCTGAGGAGTGGGTAGCATGATACCACTGTGAATATGCTGAGGAAGGAAGAGTAGGTACATGGTTATGCCGGAAGTGAGTCTCCTGCCACAGGACAATCTCTGTTTTTTGTTTGAACAACTGTCTGCGTTTTTGAGGCGCATTGAGGCCATTCACATTGTGTGACCATATATGAAGATCAGCCATTATGCCATTGTATAGTCAGCTGTAACAGGGCATCATCGGTGACTCCAATAACAGAAAACAATTGTACAAAATGAAACCTAAATTTCTGCAAAGAACAAAATAACAGTAAGGTTTTTAGCATATGTGGAGCTCCCGTCGCCCAGGACCAGCCCCCAACCAGAACCACTGCCCCGGCGGGGGTCTGGCCCGGGGCGACAGAACGCACCAACCAGGGGAGGGAAGTGACCATTAACATCCCTAGAGCCAACTGCCTATTCCAAATAAAAAATAATCGCACCCATTACAGGTACAATTTACCTGTATATATGTAAGTATATAAGTATATAAGTATAACAAGCTGCATAAGTAATCTGTAGCCTATCCAGGAGACAGACGAGAACAGCATATACATTCTTACATTTTTAAGAACGCAAAAAACAACTTGAAAGTTATCCTAAAAAAGGAGATGAATGAAACGTAAAAAACTGTACGTGTCATATATATAGAGCAACATTAGATATTCAAACAAGGTCTCTGCAAAGCCCTTGTAACGCCTCCAGCTATGGGCAAAAGGATATGAGGGTATACTGGAACAAGGGTCTCCGACTCTGAGACCAACAAACGTAACCGCCAGTTATTTGAAGGAGATGGACCCTGAGCGGTGTGCAGTTCAGGTGACATATTCTTCTTGTTGGTTCTTCTTGGTTTTTGGAGATTTCGCCTTGCGAACCACTTGCCAGGACGGGGCTTTGAGTAGATCTGGAAGCTGCTGACCTGTGGCTATCGGAAGCCAAGATGATACATCAAAAGGCTGGATGCCTAGCTTACTCCATGCTTCCGCCAGGTCAGATGGCGTTCTGATTATTATTTGACGCCCATCTTTGGTGGTAGATAGTCCAAAAGGGAACAGCCATCGCACTGGTAACTTGTGCAAAGAGCAAAGCTTCCATGAGGGGTTTTAACGCCCTTCGCTTGGCTAGAGTGCTCGGCAAAGATTTGAAAGATTTGAATTGAGGCTCCCTTGAATTCAATGTCCCTCGATTCGCGGGCTGCCCTAAGTAGTGCTGCTGTATCAAGCAAACCGCATATAACATCTCTTGGTGGGCCTCCGGCCGGAGGTTTGGGCCGCAGTGCCCTGTGAGCTCTCTCAACCACAATGGTGGAAGCTTTTTCCTCCCCTACTAGCGAGGAGAATATGAAGGAGACCGCTTGAGGTAGGCCTTCTGCCGCTACATCTTCTGGGATACCCCTCAAGCGTATGTTTTTCCACCTGCTCCTATTCTCTTGGTCCTCTAACTGCAAGAGGGCCGTGTTCAGATGCGTATGGCAAGTATGGATCATAGATTGTACTGACTCACTGTGTTGGATGATTGCCGACGGGGCCTCCTCCAAAACGACCACGCGGTTGCCAATCTGTTTTACATCTGTTTTGATGTTAGCAATATCCCTTTGCAGAGGTGATAGAGCCTTGTAGAGGACTTTCTTGAAGAATGATCTAGACAGTGGCAGTTCCTCAACGTCCCCAGCACTCTCAGAAAATGCACAGGAGCTTTCTCCGTCCGACTCTTCTTGTGCAGCAATGTGCCACGCTCCACCTGGCGCCATCTTAGAATGGAGGGCCGGAGAGGCTCCTCGTCTTTTAAGGAATTTCTCCATCTCCGCTTGATTTCTTCACGCTTTTGGCATTCCTTGCTTGTTCTCCAGCTTATCCTTAGTGGTTTTCACCATGTTGTGCAGGCGTGTAGCTTGTTAAGCTGGAACAGGCAGTGACTGCAGTGAGGAGCTCAGGACTCAAGCTGCCATCACAGCACGCAGCTAGCTCTGCCCCCCTTTACAATTTTTTTTTATGCTAAAAGCCAACACTCTCTATAGAAATAACTGCAAAATATTAAAATGTATTCATAATAGCTGAGGCACAAATGTGGGAGACCAATGATGAATGATTGTGACCAGAACGGATGAAAAGTTCAATGAACAATATCCAGATCAATGTAGCACAAGGTTTGCATCAAATCTTCCAATAATTTGTATTCTTCTGTGTGTTTTAGATGTGGGAAAGGCAGGGCATAGTTACTGTATTTTCATGGTATGTCTTCACATGTACAACAGGAAGCAGAAAATATACTTCTAGGAAACCTGAGTATTCTTGGAAGTACAATTACCAAAACCTCTAGTGTTTTATGCATATCAAATGATACTCTTCAGCTCAAAGCCCCCTAAAACTACTCAGCACAAAATGACTCTCAAGGGGTCTTTAGATTGCAATAAAACATGGGGGGAATGCATCATGATGGGACTTTTTAAAGTTCCAAATTTATCAAAAGTTGAATGTTATTTGATAAATTTGGTGCATTAAACACTTTTGTCTAAAAATGCCATGTCACTTCCTTCGCTACTCTCCTACTAGAGTCATTTTGCAACCTTTTTAGCAACTTTTTTTCACACATTTTCGGTCAAAACAGTACTTGTGCCCTAATTGTATGCCAGTTCGGAATGCCAGCCTTCACCATTGCTTGATACATTCCCCCTAAATAATTTAGTGTAAAAACAATCCTATTCCAATCACAACTTGGACATGCATTCATGTGAAAACAGTTCTTTTATAACATATTAATTAAATATGCGTAAAAGATAATACTAATATAAAGCAAAAATCTGAAATAACTGGCAGTTTACTAAACTTCAAGTCTACTGTCTTATGTAAAACAGACTTTAAATCTTCTGCCTAGCACAATTATTTCTGTGATCTGCTCTATCTTGAAGATCTTGTTACTGTTTTGACTTTTAGAACCTTTTCTCATTTATCTAGCATCCCATGTGCCACCAAAAATGTTGCTCGTGACCTCAACAACTGACCCTAACATCTTAAGGCATGGCATGTAAGCTTAATATTCTTTCATTTAAGAACATTTCAAAGCTTTGAAAGCATCTATCATACATAAATAGTAACTGATTGTATTTCAAATTCTAACCCAAAGTTTTATATATCCTATTCCTTAGTTTTAGATCAGTGAGAATTAGATTACACCTCATAAAAGGCTGCTTAATTTAATTTCAAGTAGTCTTGACTTCTGATATAATCCCTATAGCCCATACAAAACACTGTATACTTGTGAAAGAGAAGTTCATTATGACAGATTTTCTATTCATTTTTAACTAGTTAAACTGGAAGAATAGTAATTTACTTAGTGACTCACGTATTAATATGGTATCCATTTTATCTGTCAAGCCTTTTCAAAGTAACATAAAATTACATTGTACAGTATTATGTTTTTACAAAAGGATACACAGTTTGAAAGTAACTGTACATGCTCATTGAGAACAAAATGTCTATGTTTTATCAAGGCTAAAGGAATTTTTACTGTCTGTTTTTTATTTAAAGCCTAGTAGAGATGAGTGAATCATCCAAAATTTGCTTCTCTCTAAAGGCTAGGGACACATTTGGAGGCATTTTTGGCAGGTTTATAAAAATTTCCACCATTTTCCCTTTGCACCATTTTCCCACTATGTATTCGCATACAATGCGAATAGAGATGAGCGAATCATCCAAAATTTGTTTCGCCGAATATTCGTTGAAGTTTTCACAAGATTCGAACGAATATTAATCTATTCGATGAAGCTGCGTACAAATTATACTGTATGTTATTATGTGGTGTTTTGCGAACATTTGCACACTAATAACAAATGTACACTTTTTAAAGGTACGCAACTTATGTGAACACGTACGCATTAGCGTACAAAAGTGCATATGAATCCTTAGCTTACTCTTGTGGGGGCGGAACGTCATTTTCCCGCCGTACGCAGAATGTGTAAATTTACTTACGTTTTATACGTATCTTACGTATAGTTAGCGGTCAAATTTTTGCGTACAAAATTCGGATTCACTTCGGAGAAGAAAATTTCCAAGATTTGATACGAATCTACGAAGCGGCGAATAAATTCGCTAATCTCTAAATGCGAACTGTTTCAGTGTGAAGTCCATCAGAGTGTCTCTGGTTGGTACTGGAAAGATAGGGAGAGGATCAGGGCTGAAGTATACAGTAACATAGTACACTTATTGTCAGCACTGAATGTTGTAATCCTGCTTCTCTCTATCATCCCAATGTGTCTCAGGGTGAATAGTGGGCCTGTAGCATTCAATGCCAGCAGCAAGTGTGTATATTTCTGTATATTTACTGTCAGCACTGAATGCTGTAACTCTGCTCTTCTTCCTATCTCACCAGTGCTAACCAGAGGTGAGCTGGGAAGATAGAGGGAAGCACATCATATAGATCAAGCATCTTCAGTGTTCAGTAGAATGCTGAAAAAGGATTTTTCTAAGCAACATTCGGTTAGTGGACACTTTACATACAGTTTTCTAATACAAATTAACATATTTCCCTAAAACCAGGTATTACAAAAATACATACATTGTATCCCAGAGTGGGCACTAGCTCTACCTACAACTAGCTACTGTCTCTAATGGCTAACCAATAATGTTATCTGTATATTTGATTCCAGGTCCTTTTATATTGCACCTTAATAATATTGCTATGTAACTTGTATTATATGTATTGTATGTATTGTATTATAGGTAATGTGCCTGGTTATCCAGCAGATGGCAATGTTTCTTTTATGGACGTACCGAGACATAAGGTCGTTCCCGCGAAAGTGGGTGAGAGGAGATCTGTGAGACTGGCAACACGTGCTTTGATCTGACAGGTTTCTCGTGGATCATTAGACGGCTGTGTTGTTTCTGATACTGGCCACACCTCTTACTACTTGGTGTTGCTATTTTGCTCACTTAACTTTCCTTATTTATAGTTGCTTCTCCCACAATCCTGTGCAGTTTATATCTTCAGTTGTGTCTGTGGTCTGCAGTATTTGGTTCTTGGCAGAGTTCAGTTTTGTCCCCATTGACAATGAATAGGGGCAAAACTGAAGCGTTTTTTTTCCGGTATTGAGCCCCTATGACGGAACTCAATACCGGAAAAAGAAAACACTAGTGTGAAAGTAGCCTTATTGTCAGTCCTCTTTGTTGTGGTCAGTGAGGTGTCCTGATGAGACTGTTAATTTTGTAAGAAAGGGCCCATTATTCATTCTCTCTCTTATGTGTCTGTCAGGCTGAAACTGGGAAGCGAGAGAGTGAGACTATTAGTTAAGGACATGGATACTGTCAGAGTGAAGGGGATTGAAAAATGTAGAGGAAGGATTTTTTAATTGATACAGGAGTTGCTGTTTTGTCACAGGATGCAGATTATAGCCGCCCCTGGGCTGGGTCACATTATTAGAAAGCGCCTGTATATAAGTTGGAAAAAGTTATCTTGTGAGCCTGATATTTCAGGATTCAGGGGCACTGAAGTATAAGGGGTACTTCAATGTGTTTTATATTAACTCAGTGTAAGATACCACAATTCTGGATACTGATTTTATATGAGAAATGAAAAGTGTTGATATGTGAAACAAAGCCTTGTGTAGAGACGGACAGGCTGATTTATTCTGTTGTTGTGCCTATTGTAGAAAAGGAAGAAGAAGAATATCTTCTTATGAGGCACTAATTGCAAATTCATGTGTTTAAATGAATAAATAATAAATAATGAATAAATGTGTTAAATGATAATGTTGGAGATGTTGCTCCGAAAATGAGTTAAGAAAAATTGGTTCCCAGATTTGTGGACATCTAAGAAAACTGATTGTGAGTTATTGAAACTAAATTAATGGGAAAAAAGCTGCTAAGAGTTTTAATGTTAGTAAAAAAAATTCTGAAATAGCCACCCTTATATGAGGGGGACGTTATCAGTGCATTGGTGAAAACAGGGCGTGGTCATAAAAGGAAATATTCCTTTTAATTTGATAATTCTTCTAGTTCAGAAGTGAGCAGCTTTCTCCTCATTGATTTGAGACTTGTGAATACGTAAACTCTGTCAGTAGCTCGTACTTTTTGCTATGAAATTATGTCATAGCTGATCAGTGATTGTCAAGTGTTTTTATGTCTTAATATTGAGAATGACTTTTCTCTGTGCTCTCTGACACTAGAGTCTGTATTAAGATTTTTAACTTTTAAAATGAACAGTATTGGTTCACATAGCCGCCCATGGGATTTCACAGTGTTCCTGTGTATTTCCATCAGGTGTAGGCTCAGTGTGAGAACCCCTTGAGTGCAGAAATAAAGTCTTATAATATGTAGAAGATTTACTTGTTTAAAATGTAGATGGAGTATCGCAGAGATCAGCTTATTTGGGTGTGGCAGGTTTTAGCAAAAAGGTTAAATCTCTTCAGTTAGTATCCATTGTAGATATGGTATAGTATCCATAGTATCCACGGAATCCTCGTTCATGTGTTTGGTCTTCTGTGGCTTGCTGGAAGGGTTAAGCACATGAATTATTTACTGAAATAAAAATTGGCTAAATTGATTTAGGAAAATGAAATGATTGGATTATTTGCTAGATATTTTGTTAGCCATTTGTGGAATATCACTTAAACATACAAGATTTTCTCCTTATTGACTTATAAGGGAGATAAAGAAATGTAAATTTTCTGAATGACAGTGTTTCACTTATCCTACATAGTACAGCAAGATTAATGGGGTTTCCCAAATTTAAATGGAGATTTAGGATCCTTGATAATACAGTATATGCTTTATAAGGCAAAGGATTGCATAGCCGCTAATGAGATGTTAAATCTGAATTTGTTAAAATTGTGTGTGATGCAAATTGGGAAAATACTCTTATTGTTAAAATTCATAGTTTTATAGTGTTAGGAGTACAAAGGGTTACAGAAAATAGACAGAAGTGTTAAATTGTTCCCAACTGACCAAAGTAAATTGCTGAAGTATTCTCATTATGTTAAGGACTGATACCGCACTATTTTCTTTTGCAGTATCATGAGAGAAGAGCCGTCCTTCTGCAGATAATGTCCTGGACTTAAACACTGTTGACTGGAAGTTAGCGCAAGATCAAGAGAGGATTTTTCAGGAAGTTCTGAAAATATGGACAATATAAGGACTGTTTTATGAAGGACTGTCATTGATTATGTTCATATGTAATTGTTTGCTTCTATTTATTGTATCTTTGTTGTTTTAACACCTATACAGGGTTTCGCTTACCTTACCTTTATTAACAGCTATATATGGGGTTAATATTTTTTTTTATAATTGTATTTTTATTAAAATACAACTGAGAATAAAGTTATTACAACTGTACATACATGGTCCAAAGTAAAGTGGACTACGCAATGTAAACAGAAATATTAAGGATAAGTATTGACAAAATACTAAGGTGTGATTTCAATATGTACCAGATAACGATCTATAAAGGTTACATTGCAATTATACATCTTGTTGCATTCTTATTGTGTTATAAAGTAAACAAAGTATATCCCAGAAGAAATAAGGCATAAAGTAAAAGAAGAGGCAGAGATAAATCCAGGCCCAACTGGAGATTACCTAGATAGGTCACCACTCAGCTCAAACAATAGCGAAAACAGCATTCTAGCCTAAGTGTAAGAAAACAACATTTGTAAGAAACATAAAATTAAGATAGACATACAGAAGACTAAGGCTACTTTCACACTAGCGTTAGCACGGATCCGGCACCTAAAGGGTGCCAACGGATCCGTGCTAACGCTATACATGTGTGGAGCCGGAGCAGCGCTCCGGCCCCACACATGACACACATTAAAACAAGACACAGACATACATACAAACATACAGACATACATACAAACATACAGACATACATACATACTCACATACTCCCGGGACGCCGGCAGAACGTCTTCACGCGCCTCCTGCGCGCAGTGATGACGATTCCCCACAGCGCCCTCTGCTGGGCGCAGTGGGGAAATGTCATCGCAGCGCGCAGGAGGCGCGTGAAGACGTTCTGCCGGCGTCCCGGGAGTATGTGAGTATGTATGTATGTCTGTATGTTTGTATGTATGTCTGTATGTTTGTTTGTATGTATGTCTGTGTGTATGTATGCCGGATCCGGAATGACCCCCCATTGGAAATCAATGGAGGACAGATCCGGATTACTGGTGTGTCCACACCAAACGGATCCGTCCCCATTGACTTGCATTGGGGGTCATTCCGGATCCGTCTTGGTGCGGATGCCTGGACCGGAGAGCAAACCGCAGCATGCTGCGGTTTGTCCTCCGGTCTGAAGACGGAACGGAATGCTTTCAGGAGCATTCCGTTGTCTTCAGTTCAGTTTTGTCCCCATTGACAATGAATGGGGACAAAACTGAAGCGTTTTTTTCCGGTATTGAGCCCCTATAACGGAACTCAATACCGGAATTTAAAAACGCTAGTGTGAAAGTAGCCTAACAAAGACACATCAGGGAGGGGTAGAAGGGAATCTTGAATTCTAGATTTTTACTCAAGGCTGTCTGGTGGACCAATAGTCGTCCCATACGTCCCATATCGCATGAAACAATTCAACTTTGTCCTGAAACACCGCAGTCGTATATATTGCATAGTCCGAATCTCAGTCACCCCAGCATATAAGTCAGATGGTTCTGGGGAATCAGTCCATTTCCAAAAACGGGCAGCCGTCAATATCTGAATCAGTAATTTAAGGGAATGCTTACGTATTGTGAGGCAGTGACAGGCCTCACGCTTCATAGAGGTCTGGAGGGGATGGATATTCCAGCCCACATCCCTGTTCCACCACAGCTGAGGCCACCTGGGTGTAATTACTGCTGTGATAATCCAGCCCTCAGTGTCAGTCTAAGGAGAGGAGACAGGCTGAGGAGGCCTGAGAGGTTAGAGCCGGCGGAGGCTCTGTGTGTGTGGTCTCAGCCAGGAGGGCTGAGGGGCCACAAGGCTCTGTGTAGCCTGGAAGTTTGGGGGGCCCCGTGACCCTAGGAGAAGAGGGTCCCACGGTCACAGTCTGGAGGACTAGTGGACCATCTCCCCCCAAAGGTACGGTTGGAGTCACAGCCAGGAGGCTGCTGGACTGAACGGCTGAAGAAGCCGCACTTAAAAGCTGTGTGTGAACAGTGTCTTTGTTTAGGTGAGTTAGCTGAACTATGTTTAGTCAGAGCCCAGCCGGGCAGGTGTTGTTTTTATGATTTGTTTTGGTGTGCTGGTGCCAATAAAACTGAGTTGGACCTGAAAATCCCCGTGTTATGAAGATATTGTGTGATGATGACCCCCTGAGAGGATACGATCCCTTACAGTATATATTTATTGGAGTAACATTCAGTAAAAATGAGATAGGATCAGGGGGAATACTACAACCAAAGATATCACTCAAAAGCACACTCACTCCCAACCAGAAAGGGCGTATGATAGGACAATCCCAAAAAATATGATGTTGAGTTCCCGTATGTAGCCCACATCTCCAGCATGTCTCATTAATTGTGGGATTAAGCCTATGGAGAAGGTCTGGGGTATGATTCCAATACATTAATATTTTATATTGGTTCTCTTGGCAGAGAACCGACATGGAAGACTTTGCTGCCCTTCTCCAAATAAGATTCTATAACGCATCTGGCAAAGTCCTTCCCAAATATTCTTCCCATTTAACCATATAGGAGTGTCTGGGAAGTCGCTCTGGTGATGGTGATAATAAAATAGAGTAAATCCCAGAAATCAGGCCCTTCGTTTGTGTACCCCCTCTGCAAAGACGCTCGAAGGTTGTGGGAAGAGAGACATTTAGGCCAGAGAAAATAGTTTGGGCGAAATGTTTAATTTGTATATAAAAATAATGGGCTGTGGAGGGTAGATTGTATTTAGATTGGAGAGATGAGAATGATAACAAATCACAAGTGAATGGGTTCACTATGTCAGCAAATCGAAAGACACCACATGTAAACCATTCTCTAGTGGCTGATGTGGTGAGACTGGCTTGGAGTAAAGGATGAAACAAAAAAGAAGTCATTGATGAATTGCAGGAAATCAGAGGAAACTTAGAGCTACATGTTCTCCATATTGATCTAGTGTTAAGCATAGGTCCAAGGAGATCTCTAGTTGTAGAAGCAGGATAGGGGCTAGACCAAAGCAAAGAGTTAGTCTCTCTATCTGCATCCAAACAGAGTAGGGATGCAAAGATGACCAGGCTGTAACATAGCTTAATTGCGCTGCCCAATAATACTTGATGAGATCAGGAACACCCAATCCACCCTGAGATCTGCTAGATAAGACTACAGATCTAGATATCCTATGACGTTTGTCTGCCCATATAAACCGTAATATTTTGGACTGGAGTGATCGTAAATCTCCCTGGGGCACGGGGATCGGTAAGGCTTCAAACAAATATAAAATCTTTGACAAGATTGTCATTTTTATGGCAGCAATACGACAGAAGAAGGCAATAGGGAGATTCTGCCATCCAGCCAATAATTCTCTAATTTCCCTATATATTGGAGGAAAATTATGTTTATATAGATTTGTATAGCGGGGGGTAAGATCAACACCCAAATATCTAAGGGACTCTTCCTTCCAATGAAAGGGAAAGTTAGCCCTAAGAGTATTGAGGGTCACCTAAGAAATATTAATAGGTAATGCCTCAGTCTTGCGGGTGTTCACCCTACAACCCGATAAAGGTCCAAACTCTTGTAAAAGTACATGAAGGTTGGGAAGAGAAGTATGCAGATTAGTGAGAGTTAGGGGGACATCATCCGCATACAAAGCCAATTTAAATTCTTTGTCTTTGACTCTAACACCCATAATATCTGGACTAGCCCTTATTTTGGCGTCTAAAGGTTCAATACAGAGGGCGAACAACAATTAAGCATGGGGAAGTTTGAATGTCACTGAAGGAGAGGAATACAGCCCCAAGATAGCCTGGAGAAACAGCCCAGAGAGACCATAAGCCCTAAGGGTCATGAACATGAATGGCCAACTAAGGCGGTCAAACGCCTTTTCAGCGTCTAAGCTAAGGAGCATGACTCCTCCCCTGTGCGAGCAACCACCTCCATGAGATCAATAGTTTGCTGTGTATTATCACTGCCTTGTAGGCATGGCACAAACCCTACCTGATCTTTATGGATGAGGGAGGGAAGAAAGGTATTCAAACGGTTAGCCAGAATTTTAGTAAAAAATTTTAGGTCCGAATTGAATAAGGCTATGGGTCTATAGTTTTGGCATTCGAGTGGATCTTTGCCAGGTTTTGGGATTAGTGAAAGAAAGGAGTGTGACACGGATGCGGAAACCACGTCCCCTGACAGAAATCTGTTGAAGAGATTCAACATATGCCGTGTCAGTTCTTTTTTAAAGGTTTTATAATATTTATATGTAAACCCATCAGGTCCAGGTGACTTTGACTCAGGTAACTGATCAATCACCTCATCTATTTCTTCTGCAATAATTGGTCCATTAAGGGTAGCTAAATCCTTATGTGATAATGTGGGAAGGTTACATGATGCCAAGTAGGACTTCAGTAGGTGGTCCCTGGATTCCCTATTAGAGGGTAGTTCACTAGGCAAATTGTAAAGGGCAGTGTAATAGGATGAGAATAACTCTGATATCTCCCGGGGATCCTAACTGACTGTTCCATCAGCATTCTTAATCGCACCAGGGCATGTTTGGGGAGGGCGGTTCCGGAGTTGTTTAGCAAGCAAAGTATGAGGTTTATTTCCCCAGGTATAGTATCTTTGATGTGTATAAAGAAGTAATTTATTAAAGGGGTTCTGCAGTTTTTAAAAACTGATGATCTATCCTCTGGATAGATCATCCTCATCTGATCGGCAGGGGTCCTACACCCGGGACCCCCGCCGATCAGCTGTTTGAGAAGGCAGCGGAGCTGTAGGAGCGCCGCGGCCTTCTCTGTGTTTACCGCAGGCCCAGTGACGTCACGACTAGTATCACTGGCCTGGGCAGGGCTAAGCTCTGTTCACATGAATGGAGCTTAGCCGCGCCCAGGCCAGTGATAGTAGTCGTGACGTCACTGGGCCTGTGGTAAACACAGAGAAGGCCGCGGCGCTCCTGCATCGCGGCTGCCTTCTTAAACAGCTGATCGGCGGGGGCCCCCGCCGATCAGATGCTGATGATCTATCCAGAGGATAGATCATCAGTTTTTAAAAACTGTAGAAACCCTTTAACTCTACCCTGTGCAAGTCTATGCAATTGTGCGTGAACATCGATAATACATTTAAGAGTATAACGAGGGGGCTGAGGAGTCATTTTATTTTCTAAAGAGTGTAAGCAGGTAATCTCCGTTGAGTCTTTTTTTAATCTAGAGCCTAAGGCAATACAATGCCCTCTCATTACCGCTTTATGAGCTTCCCAAAGGGAACGGGCATCCCTAACTGATCCTTCATTAAGTTCAAAATATTGATTGAGGTGGCTACGCAATTCCTCACGTAAAAGGTTTTTTTTAAGGAGGCTATCATTTAGTCTCCAGTGGCATCTGCATGTGTGGCCTGAACCTAAGTCTAACTCAATCATGACCGGGGCATGGTCTGACCAAATAATTTGCCCCATGGCTTCTCCTTTTAAAACACGCAATGTAGAGATATTTCCAAAGAAAAAATCAATTCAAGTATGAGTGCCCTGGGGGGTAGAAAAAAAAGAAAAAGATCTATCCATGGGGTAATTAAGTCGCCATAAGTCGTACAAGGAGTAGCGTCGAATCAATTTGCGCAAGTCCCTAGCTAAACGTTGTTGCGTCGGGTGTATGGGTTTACCAGGTATGGCCAACCGATCTAGAGTATCAGAGAAAATGGTATTAAAGTCACCCCCTAATAGAACTAAAGGATCAGGATTCCGGAAGACCTTGGCAAATACTCTATTGAGGAAGTGAATTTGGGACGAGTTCGGTGCATATAGATTACAAAGGGTAATAGGTTGGCCTGCAAGTGTACCTTTTAATATAATGTATCTTCCCTGAGGGTCTAGGACAGAGGACTTAACATTAAGAGGACAGTGAGCCGAAATGAGGATAGCAACCCCGGCTTTACGTCGGGAGTGAGTGGCTGAATATGCCATAGGGTACATGTGTGTGGCAAAACTAAAAGCGGAGCTGTCATCAAAATGTGTTTCTTGGAGAAATACAATGTCGGCCTTAAGAGACTTCAACTCCAGGAGCAAAACTTTCCTCTTAGCATTGGAGTTACGTCCTTTTACATTAAGAGTCACGCAGTGTGCCATGGTAATGTGTATGGAAGAAAGACAAGAGGGAAGTGTAGTTCACCCAGGACTTCACAGTAGAGGACTAGGACCACGACTAGGAATGATTCAGTCGAGATCCAGATAAACATCGCATGAAGCCTCTTCTCTTGTTATTTTCAGGGTGTGAAGGGACGATGATCCAGGAGAAAGCTAGAGCCACAGGGAAGGGTGGAAACAGAAGGAGGGAGTAGACAAGACATTTTAGGAAAATAATGAAGAACATGAATAAAACAGCAAAAAACAATTCCCAGGAAATTACATTCCTGCTGGAGGCAATAAATAAAGCCTCCCCTGGGGAAGCAGTGTCAGAGTACGACTGACATTTGAAAACTGAAAAGAAATTAACAAGTAACCAGGCCATTCACAAGCAGCCAGTGCTCCGGATAGCCCGCACCTAAGAAGCCTTAGTAAGATTAAACCTAACAGAAATTTCGCATTACATCTAATAAACCAGGCCAGTATGGGGGTACAGAAGGAGAATGATTATACTAATAGAGACATAGTAAGACTTCTCAGAAAGTCCTTGAAGTATAGGTGATGCAATTCTTCATAGGAAGAAAGAAGGGATGTCAATCTGGAGCTCGACGACCCGGAGACCATAGGTTCCTCACAGATGGTCCCGTAGATGCGCCCGCTCGTCTTTTCCTAGCTACTGGGGACCAGATCCGGGAATGTGGCTTGGCAATCTGACATTGTAGGCGTAGGGAGTCCCAGTGTCTCACAAAAAGGATGCAGATCAGGAAAAGAGCGCAGAATTGCCATCTTGCCCTGGTGACATGCGGAAAGAGAGAAGGGGAAACCCCAACAGTATGCTATTTGACGATCCCTTAAAAGGGTGAGGAGGGGCTGCAGGTGTCTTCTTTTTTGAAGAGTGATCCATGAAAGATCATGGAAAAGTTGTACCGGGGCCCTATCAAATTCAAAGTTTTCGCCATTATAGTCTCCTTGAGGGTATAGTCATGGACACAGCATATAACACAGGCGAAGCAGTGGCTGACACAGACGGGCCAGGGGAGCTAGCCCAGGGACCAGTAGAAGACACAGAACCGTCCGTTCCCACATTTATGGCTGGAGGATTACCCTCTTGAAGAGCTGGCCATATTTCCTCAGAAAGGGGCAGTGGGGAGTCCCTGTGAAGGTCTGAGGTGGTTGGGGTCTGCAGTGGGTATAGTGGGGTAGTACTGCTCATGGCAGTCCCCCCCGAGGTCACCTCTTCAGCGGCCGCCATTTTGTGGTCTAGCCTCGTGGGCACTGCAAGATGGAGGCTACTGGCACCTGGAGGGCTCTGCTCTCCAGATACCTGAGCCCCCGGGTCACTGAGTGACGATGGAAGTGTTCCCACGTCGGAGGCCTGATCAGATAGGCCAGCAGAGTCCCCTCTAGCTCCGGATCTGGCAGTGAGGCAGGATGGCGAGAGAGAGCAATGACGGCGGCTCCAGTTGGCGCGGTGCGCTTTGAAGATAGGGCCGACCGAGGAGCCCTCGCCCAACACTCCTCCAAAGTCCTCGATGGAGAAGGCGATCGAGGAGGAGGTGAGGGCTTGCGGGAGTTAGTTTTTTTCCCCATGGGGCCTGGAGTGTGGGTGTCGCTGGCCAGTAAATAGAGGTGCAGGCAGAAGCGAAGCTTCTATGTGGTCATTACTGTCGGCGTCCGGAAACGCCCCCCCCATAGGGTTAATTTTTGATCATTTATTGATTAGGACTCCCAGTGATGAGTTATCAGATGACAGGAAAATGTTAAAGTTATTTATAATCAGATTAATTAGAGAGCCTACTGATGAGCTTATAATGATCATTATGGGGAAGAACCTGTGTGTGAATTATTTGTGTGAATTTTGTACTTTTGAAAAAACTAAAAGCACAAAAAGGGGGGCTTGTTGGAGAATCAGGATTAGATCTGATAGTCCACCATGTTGTCTTAGTCAGACATCTTATATTTCTTAATCTTAAAGCTTAGCTAAAGAGTCACCTTCAATACTGATGTACTGTTGCTAAGAAAACAGAGGTCCTTAAAGAGGCTATGTCACTAGTTTCACTAGAGGCAATGGACTTGCAGAGTTGGGCACTACAAGTAAAGTGTGCACACGCCGTCAGATGTGGGAGTGCGCACGCGCGGAATGTCAGCGCTAGACCAGTGAGTCTAGCGCTGTCAATCAACGGACTATGGGGCGTTTTTTTTCATGTAGGCCGGAACTAACAGGCAGGAGGGCTTGGAGATGCGGTGCTCGGAAGCAATAAGCACGCCTCCGAGTGCTCCGATGCCTCATTAGCATATTTATAAAAGTTAACTTTGCAACATAATCGGAACTTAAAGAAGAGAAATAAAGGTATGTCTGTGATAGGTGTTTTGAGCCCTACCTGCCTATATTTCTAGCTTATCTACTTGAAACTGATGACAGAGCCTCTTTAAGTGATCAATTAAAACGTATGCTTTCTGTTTAGGAAGAGCTAGTTATGAGATTATTTAGTCCGAGTGACATATTTTTAGCCTCCATAGTTTCTTTTAGATACTTGGTTAGTGGACATTTGTCAGCTTCTTTAGTTTATGGCAAACTAACACTTTCAAGGATAATGGAATCAGAGGACGAGGGATCAAAGGTCAAAGATACATTAGATATTCATTCTCATTCGTGTTAGAAAAATTTTAGCCAATTAAGTATCATGAAGTATAAAGAGGAGGAAGTCTTCCTTATGCATATTGATGTTGGAGGTGGAAATTATATACGTCAATGGTTATGAATAGTAAAGTATCTGTGATGTCACATGTTAT
The DNA here is from genome assembly GCA_900303285.1 of Rhinella marina. Classification (NCBI taxonomy): domain Eukaryota; kingdom Metazoa; phylum Chordata; class Amphibia; order Anura; family Bufonidae; genus Rhinella; species Rhinella marina. The sequence goes on along the minus strand of ONZH01010885.1, from coordinate 11,728 downwards.
GTATAATAATGATGCAATGATGTAATTTAGGTGTGTCACCATTCACTCCTATGGATTGCGGTACACTGCGGCAAACCTATTTTATAATACTAATTATTCCTTTGTTCTATGGGGTATAAAATACCATGTTTGGGGACACACAGACTCAGCGCTGCCATTTTTCGCCCTGGCTGAATATTCCATGACTGCAGGAAGTTCACGCTACAAACATTTAGGCGCCTGCTGTAAAAAGACAATCAATGAACCCCCTCTGTCACCGTTTATGAGACCCCTTATTGTTTCTGTGAGTTTTGATGAATCTGAACTTGTCATTATGTCAGCGGTTTATAATTTTATACTTCTCTCTTTCATTAGCCCCCTTTTGTTAAGGCAGCAATTCCTCCATTGTCTCATTTACATGTTCTTCAGTTCATGCTGTGCATTTTCAGATTTTGCCTGTCTTATTTGTGTGTCTTCTGTTTCGCATCTGACAGTTGTATTATGCTCCCCACTAAACATTTCTGAACAGTGATGCTTTAAAAGTCATTATTTTTAACTTGGCATTAAATGCAAATGGCTACATGGCTTAGAAAACACATCTGTTTAATTCTGTAGCGTCAGTCTTGTTAACAATATGGCTTGCAAAGAATAATGCAGCAGAACATAGACAATATCTCTTCTCTTTCCTTGTAACACAATGAGTGCTGTGGATAAAAGGCAGATTTACGTCACTACATGGCATTATTTTCTTTAAAACATCACTGAATAATCATGCGTGCAGCGTCACGTCATAGTGCGCGCCGGCCAGGGAAGACAGTGGAGCGCCGGACCGGAGGGCAGCCGCAGCGCGGGACAGGTAAGAAAGGTTTTTTATTTTAATCTTATGTGGCTGGGTGGGCTGATCTGAGGTCTGATGGGGGTCCCTAAATACTGTACCATAATGGAAGTGCTCACTTGTATTCGCCTGATAGTCATCCTTGCTGGGCCCCCCCTGAGTCACTGGGCCCAGAGCCGTCGCCCCCCCCCTGCCCCCCGGTAGCTACGCCTCTGGTCCTATGAGATCACATAATAAAAGCCTGGACGTGCTGGGAGTTGTATTCGCCTCTTCTTATACTACCTCTAGACATGAGCGAATCGATTCGTTGATTCATATCGAATCTTGGGAATTTTTAGCTGCGAAGCGAATCCGAATATTAGGTGATTCGCTTTGGTTTTGTACGCATTCGCTACGTAGTTTGTCCTATAAATTATACGCTATTGCTGCGTATACGTTACTGTATACGCTGTTGCCTACGAATTCAATTCATTAGTGAACTTTTACTGTTAGTTCGTTTATCGTGCGCAAAAGCCCGGGAAGAAAGCGGTCACCTGACCTAGTGGGCAGGGCTTGCTCTGATTGGCTCAGGCTCGGTAAGCCAGTGACGCATCACTTCTGCTGCTACTGCTGAGACGAGCAGAAGCACTGTGTGTGAAGACCTGTTTTGTGAAAATTTGATATAATAGCTCTGGGAATCCATATTACACATATCAGGGATACTGCAGGGCAATTGCAGGGCCAGTTCAGGGCTAGTATTTAATCGAGCAGGGAGAGAGAGACAGGGAGAGATAGGGAGAGACAGGGAGAGACAGTGAGATACAGGGACAAAGACCAGCTGCAGGGCCACAGAGTGAATTGAAAAATGTCTGGAATGGATAAGCAAAAGGGGTCCAGTTCCAGCCAGACTTTGAGCTTTAAAAAAAAGGAGAAGGTGGCACAGGGCAGCAGTGCCAAAAGACCTGTACCCGGAGCATCTACTAGTAGTATTCGCAATACTTGGCCATTGTTCCACCAGGCTAACCCACCGAGGTGCAAAATTGTAGTGGAGGAGAAAGTAGATGAGGTAGTGGAGTGGATGGCACGCTCACCTCAGTCTCAGCCGGATGATCTGCTGTCATCTGCTGATACAGTATCCATATGTAGCCAGGGGTCAGACTCGTCCTGCTCCACCATTCCACTCAAGCAAACCCTGTCATTTTCTGCCACCTCTCGGGCTTCAGTGTTCCCTCCTAGTGGTGTCCCTTCTGCAATTTCTAAAAAAAGAAGCCACCGAAGCCCACCTTAAAATCCGGCGGTTATAGAGGACAGCCTCCCTGAGGCCAACAGTGGCCGGAACTGTCCCACTATGCACTAGGGCTTCTTTCCTGCCCAACCTCAAGTGCCGCTGGGGGGGGTGACACCCAAAAGGACAGATCTGTCACCGGGAAGTGTTTCAAAAAATACGTTTATAAAAATGAATAATGGCTAGATTACATATGAATTTCATACTCCTCTTGCTGATACTGGTGGTGATTAGATCAGGCCTTGCAGGGCAGAATAGTCTGAGTGTATTCCCACTGTTACTGTCAGCTGGGCCATAATTTTACAGCTAAATGTCTTGTGTCATGTCATGGGCTGTGCAAACCCGAAGTCTCCAAAACCCTATTTCAAAACCAAACACTGTTGTCTACCTCCGCCTCCGTTTTCTACGCTTAGTAGGAGAGTAGCTATTGTTAGTTAACGTTACTAATAGTTCTATTTAGTATTGTTAAGTTTGTTTTGGAGTCTCAGCCTTTAGTCCCCCCCCCTCCAAAAAAAACAAAAACAAAAATATATATGTGTTATATATATTTTAAAAAATTTTTTTTACACTGCCTCTGCCTCCCGTACAAGTTATATTAGCGGACATTGTTATACACCACTGCAGTCTGTTGTATTTATTTTAGCTATCACTCTATGTTGATATACCCCGTCCCCTACTACTACTGGCCGGGGCAGCCATAAAAAGCTCATATATAATTTTCACTGCCTATGTTAAGGTAGAATGTACAGGCTTGTTGCCCAAACAAGCCAAGCCTTTTTTATTTTTCTGTCTGTCAATTGTAATCAGTGAACAGGAGTGTGTGTAATGTAGTAATACTTCGGCTGGCAGACTCCGCTGTGTTCATTAATATTGGAAAATGGCCGTGGGAAAAAAACTGTCTTCTTCACACTATGTCAGGATCAGGAAGGTGTTAAAAGGTTTAACAAAACACTCAAAACACAGGTTTTTCAAGAATATTTTAGTAATAAATAAAAAACTTCTTTTTAACAAATAAATAATATAATAAACAAAAGAAATTAACAAAAAAATAAGATTACGCTGGCCTTTGCCGACGTCGGGCCATCATGTCCTGCAGCTCTTGTAGCTCCAGCTGCAGGCCACGAATGAGCTGGGAGGAAGCGTGAAGCCTGGAGCCAAGGCGCCGTAATCCAGCCTCCACTTCGAAGTCAGTGGGGATGTCTGTAGGGGTGGAAACAGTTATGTACTTAGTTTGTATGATCGAGTTACAGTGGTTGTCCCACTGACTGATTCTGTACTGACTGAGCCTTTTGTAGTACTTACTGGACACCCATACGGCGTGGTCTTCCCATGGTCCAGGGGAACACTGCTCCCTGTCGGTTGGAGCTACCAAAGATAAAACATACATTTAGCTCATATTTTGAAGACAGAAGGTCCACCCATTACACTTTTTTTTTTTACCTACCTTCTACCTCTGGTAGCTGGGCTGGTGGTGTTGGAGGGGCAGGTGGGGTCCTCTCTCGCTGGGGTGGAGGACGGTGAGAGCAGCTCCTCTGTGGTGCAGCAGCTGTCAAAAATCATGAAATAATGGCCTAAGGCTACTTCTACACTAGCGGCAGCCTGGATCCGGCGGGTGAAGGGTCCCTCCGGATCCGTGCTGCCGCAGGTACACGTGTGGGGCCGGAACCGCGCTCCGGCCCAAATTCACTGTAATGGGGGCGGGCTGCGAATCCGGCCACAGCACGTTAACCCCTGCTGAGAGGCAGCCGGAGCGTTGCGTACATTTTTTAAATGAAAGTTCGTTAATAATGCGCGAATGTTCACTAATAGCACATAATAACGTATATTTTGTACGCAAATACAACAAATCTATTCGTCGAATATACGAATCTTAGGAAAACTTCGGCGAATGTTCGGCGAATAATTTTTTGAATGATTCGCTCATCTCTAACTACCTCCCTGTAATGTCCTCTGATGTCACAAAATAATATCTTGGGCATGCTGGGAGTTGCAGTTCTTTCATTCTTTAACTCCTTGCTGTAATCTCCAATAGCAAACTCTTGGAGGCAGGGAGAAAGGGAGTTAAATATCACAAGCAAGTGGCAAGTTAGTTGAGTAAAAAGTAAAGATTAATGGTTTAATTTAGCTCATGCTATTATATAGATTATGGTTTTCATTCTGTGTATTGTAGTATTGTGCCTCTCTGTCCTGGGTATGATGTCCTCCTTTTAGGTATTATGAAAGTGTTAAAGGGGTTGTCCTGCCATTTATTTTGATGAGTTATCATCAGGGTAAGTCATCAATATCAGATCGGCAGGGCTCTGACACCCGGCACCCACACCGATTAGCTGTTCGAAGAAGAAGTGGTTCTCTGTGCGAGCGCTGCTTTCTCTTCATTACAGTGCATCAACTCAGACGTTTCAGTGGTTCCCCTGAATGGAGCAAGTACTTGTAATTACACAATGCATAGTGTAATGAACAGGAAGCATTGCTTGCAGGGAGCGCCACCTACTCTTTAAACAGCTGATTGGTAGGGGTGTCGGGTGTTGTACTCCCAATGATCAGATATTTATGACCTATACTGATGAATGCTCATCAATATAAATGGCAGGAAAACCCATTCTCGTCCTAGGGTTAAGGTGCTGCTGCTGCCCGCTGCCGCGATCTGCAGCAGGGGCCCAGCTGATACTAACAGCCGGGCCTCTGCTGTATCCACCAGCACCGGTCATTACACCGATGCCGGCGGATTAACCCCTTGTATGCCACGGTCACGCTAACCGCGGCATACAAGGCAATTGCGGCAGCTTTTAAAGCCATCGGGTTCCCGTGAGGCGTGGGGGGGGGGCCCGATGGCTGAGATGGAAGCCCCGATGCCTTGCCCAGAGGCATCGGGACTCCCATCTACGGAAGCCCAGGAGACCCAGCCACAGCGCTGGGTCTCCTAGGCAATGGTCTGCGTCTCACAGTGTGAGACGCTGACAGTTGAATGCAGCACAATACAGATGTATTGTGCTGCATTCAATCAGGGATCAGACCCTGAAATGTTAAAGTCCCTTACTGGGACATAAGTGAAATGTTAAAAAAAAAGTTAAATAAAAGTGTTTTAACAAAAAAAAAATAAAAAAATAATAATAAAGTTTCAATAAAAAAAAAAAAAGCCCCTTCCCCATAAAATAGAAAAAAAATATATATATACATATTAGGTATCTCCACGTCCGTAAAAACCTGATTTATTAAAATATCACATGATCCAGCCCGTCCGGTCAACACCGTAAAAAATAAAAAATAAAAACTGTCTAAAAAAAGCCATTTTTTGTCACATTTCATCACAAAAAATGTAATACCAAGCGATCAAAAAAGTGTATGCCCCCAAAAATAGTACCAATCTAATCGTCATCTCATCCCACAAAAAATGAGCCCCTACCTGAGACAATCGCCTAAAAAATAAAAAAACTACAGCTCTCTGACTATGGAGACCCTAAAACATGATTTTTTTTGTTTCAAAAAGGATATTATTGTGTAAAACTTAAATAAATAAAAATAAGTATACATGTTAGGTATCGCCACGTCCGTAAAAACCTGCTCTACAAAAATATAGCATGATCTCTCCCCTCAGGTGAACACTGTAAAAAATAAAAACTGTCTAAAAAAGCCATTTTTTGTCACACCTCATCACAAAAAATGTAATACCAAGCGATCAAAAAAGCGTATGCCCCCAAATATAGTACCAATCTAATCGTCATCTCATCCCGCAAAAAATGAGCCCCTACCTGAGGGTAAAAAATAAAAAAAACTACAGCTCTCTGACTATGGAGACACTAAAATGTGATTTTTTTTTTTTGTGCTTCAAAAATATTGTGTAAAACTTAAATAAATAATAAAAGTATACATATTAGATATTGCCGCGTCCGTAACGACCTGCTCTATAAAAATATCACACGATCTAACCTGTCAGATGAATGTTGTAAATAACAAAAATAAAAACAATGCCAAAACTGCTAGTTTTTGTTACCTTGCCTCACAAAAAGTGTAATATAGAGCTACCAAAAATCATATGTACTCTAAAATAGCACTAACAAAACTGCCAACTTATCCCGTAGTTTCCAAAATGGGGTCAGTTTTTTGGAGTTTCCTACTCTAGGGGTGCATCAAATGTGACATGGCAACTTAAACTTTTTCCAGTGAAATCTGCCCTGGCGTTCCTTTCCTTCTGCGCCCTGCCGAGTGTCTGTACAGCAGTTTACGATGACAAATGGGCATTTCTGTAAACTACAGAATCAGGGTAATAATTACTGAGTTTTGTTTGGCAGTTAACCCTTGCTTTATTCTCAGAATAAAATGATTCATATGGAAAATCTGTAAAAAAGTGAAATTCGGAAATTTTGGCTACATTTTTCTTTAATTCTTGTGGAACACCTAAAGGGTTAATAACGTTTGTAAAAATCAGTTTTGAATACCTTGAGGGGTGTAGTTTCTAAAATGGGGTCATTTTTGGGTGGTTTCTATGATGGAAGCCTCACAAAGTGACTTCAAACCTGAACTGGTCCTTAAAAAGTGGGTTTTGGAAATTTATGTGAAAAATTTCAAGATTTGCTTCTAAATTTCTAAGCCTTCTAACGTCCCAAAAAAATAAAATGTAATTTTCAAAGTGATCCAAACCTGAAGTAGACACATGGGGAATGTAAAGTCATAACTATTTTTGGAGGCATTACTATGTATTTTAAAAGTAGAGAAATTGACATTTGGAAATTTGCTAATTTTTCTAAATTTTTGGTAAATTTGTATTTTTTTTATAAATAAGAATGAAATATTTTGACTCAAATTTACCACTGTCATGAAGTACAATATGTGACGAGAAAACAATCTCAGAATGGCCTGGATAAGTAAAAGCGTTCTAAAGTTATCACCACATAAAGTGAGACATGTCAGATTTGCTAAAAATGGCCTGGTCCTTAAGGTGAAAAATGGCTGGGTCCTTAAGCTGATTGGTGGAGCAGCAGTGAGTGGGAATTGCCGTTCCACCAATCCACTCAGTCACACATACTTCAGCAGTGACAGACACCATTGTGCTGCCAAGGAGAAGGCAGAAGGGTTCTGACTGGGCCACCCGCCCACCTGGGAGCAGCACCACCACCTCTGTCCCCTGGGCTCCTGGACTAAGGTGATTACATTTTAAATAAGGACAGAGGTGATAATATGCAAACTAGAGATGAGCGAACCAGTCAAGATTCATTTCAGGTCCGGTTTGCCAAGATTTTTAAAAAGTTTGGTTCGGACCCAAATCAGGTCAAACCAAAGTTGCTCTTTTTGGTATTTTTTTAACGATTTTTTCACCCTCCCCATGCTCTCGAACACAATGACAGCAAAAGTAAATTATGTTTGACTGACACTCACATACATAGCTATGGGTAAACGCACATTTGCAGCATTAAAGGATATGGACTCCTTTGTAAAAAAAAATAATATATATATATATTTTGTGGAGAAAATCAATTCTCCAATTGGTTGTATTTATCTTTCTTTTCTTGTTTTCCTTCTACAGCCTGCTTTGCTTCCTATGCACAGCAGGCTGCTCTCAGTGAATTTACAGAGAATCCGTCATCTGACAGATTCTCTGTAACTCCTCCTACTCCACACGGGAGCGCACAGTATCTCTCTCCCTCCTCTACCCCCCCCCTTCAGGATGACAGAGTGGTGCATGCCCCCAACCCCATCCCCCCCGGTCAGTATGAAGCAGTCATGCATCAATAAACCCCGCCCAAACCGAGCTGGCGAGCTGTGCAGGTGAGCTGTGCAAGTCCCCCCAACCCCCCTCCCTCCCCTTCAGTTCGCCGCAGCAAGAGCAGAGACTACCCGACATCCCCCCCAGTTCAGGATGGCCGAGGGGAGCAGATTGTCACCTGTAGCTGACAATCTGCTTCAAACTGCTGACATCGGTGCTGGCAGCAATCAAAAATTCATATATGTATGCCCCAAAATGGTACCAATCATATCGTCACCTCATCCCCCAAACAATGAGACCCTACTTAAGACAATCGCCCAAAAAATAAATAAAAAAGTATGGCTTTCAGAAAATGGAAACACAAAAACTTTTTATTTAAAAAATTTTTTTATTGTGTAAATCCAAAATAAAATAAAAAATAGACATATTAGGTATTGCCGCGTCATTACGACCCGCTCTCTAAAAGTATCACATTATCTACCCTGAACATTGTTAAAAAACAAAAAATAAAAACTATGCCAGAATAGCCATTTTTTGGTTACTTTGCCTCACAAAAAGCATAATATATATACACACACAATGCACAACTACCTCTAGCAAAAGATTTACATACTGCAGGAGTAACCCTAATATCTAATATATAAACCTGAGTGTGTGTGTGTGTGTATGTTCCTCTAAAGGAATCCGCGCTGCTGCAGCTACAATCACAAAATTTGGACACATGTACATCAGGTGTCCGGGAAGGTTTTAGAACAGTTTTCAGCTCTCCAGGACGTACCGTTCCTGAGATATCCCAAAAAAATGCATTAGCCTATAGTAGCCTGGTCACATGACCCTTATCAGCCAATAGAAGCTCACAGGCAGTCTCCACACACCAGGTTTCTATGACAACCTAGCCAGTTCACTGCTGTAGGTCTGCATTAAAGAGGTAGAGCACTGTGGATGACAATGGTAAAGGGGTATTTCGGTTACCATAAATATAACTTATGTTTTAGACTAATTCATCATCAATCATTACCTCATATAATGTAAATTTCACATATTTACTGTTCAGTAGTAATAAAAGATGCATTCTTCCACTGCTACCCACCTTCCTCCTAAATTACTATGGCATCGACCTGTAATTCAGGCCACAGTCAAAAGAAGGACTTAAAAGCCTCACCCCCAGATCCCACTAAGTAACGCCACTGACTCAGTCAGGCCACGCCCCTTCCATGCCGCATTTGACCAGGATTAAAAATATAGGTAAAAATCACCTTCTTTCAGCTGCAGGGATGGGGGGAGGGTGACTTTCTCCCTGCAGCTCATTGCTCAGACTGCACAGTGCTGCTGCTGAGAGTGAGCTGTTCAAAAGGACATCCCTGTGTTCATCCAGGCCCTGCGCATGACAGAGGACAGGGAGTCTGAAAGCCAGACTGTCCAGCCTAAAACAAGACCTCTGGCCACCCTAGGGGCAGGCTGATGTTAGGGAAGCCAGATGTCCAGCTTTAGGCTGGACAGTCCAGTTTTCTGGCTACCTGTTCTCCATCCGACGTAGTGACTGGACAGACACAGGGATGTCCACCCTTTCAGTAGCTCACACTCAGACAGCTTCTCCTCCGTGTCTTCACGGAGCCAGGAGGGCATGGCCTCATGTTTAGTGGTGTGTCTTCATGGGAACTGGGCGCGCTGTTTCACGTTTAGGGTAATGGCCGGTGAGGTCTGGCTTTCTGGGGTGAAGACAGTGGCCACTCTAGCTGCTGTGGAGGTCACAGTTAAAGGGGCGGACTGCTGTAGAGGTAACTGTTAAAGGGGCGGGCTGCTGTACAGGTCACTGTTAAAGGGGCAGGCTGCTGTAGAGGTCACTGTTAAAGGGGCGGGCAGCTGTAGAGGTCACTGTTAAAGGGGCGGGCTGCTGTAGAGGTCACTGTTAAAGGGGCGGGCAGCTGTAGAGGTCACTGTTAAAGGGGCGGGCAGCTGTAGAGGTCACTGTTAAAGGGGCGGGCTGCTATAGAGGTCACTGTTAAAGGGGCGGCCTGCTGTAAAGGTTACTGTTAAAGGGATGGGCTGCTGTAGAGGTCACTGTTAAAGGGGTGGGGCTGCTGTAGAGGTCACTTGTTAAAGATGCGGGCTGCTGTTAGAGGTCACTGTTAAAGGGACAGGCTGCTGTAGAGGTTCACTGTTAAAGGGGCGGGCTTGCTGTAGAGGTCACTGTTAAAGGGGCGGGCCGCTGTACAGGTCACTGTTAAAGGGGCGGGCCGCTGTACAGGTCACTGTTAAAGGGGCGGGCTTGCTATAGAGGGTCACTGTTAAAGGGGCTGCCCGCTGTAGAGGTCACTGTTAAAGGGGCGGGTTGCTGTAGAGGTCACTGTTAACGGGGCGGGCACTGTAGAGGTCACTCTCGATATCTTTTAACGACACACACACACAAACAGTAAATGAAATAAATTAAATATACCCGGGGCGAAGCCGGGTCCTTCAGCTAATATATATATATATATATATATATATATATATATATATATATTTTATATAAAACAATGGCAGAAAATATCAATATGGAGGTGCAGGCCAATGGATCCAGCAACAAATCCAGGACAATATAAGAATTAAAAAAATGGCAGCACTCTCACAAAAAATGAGTGAAAACACTTTATTCACCCCTGTGGTCGCAACTAGGCATGAGCGAACTTGTGTTTCAAGTTTGGCATACAAGGTTCAGGTTTGGGTTATGTAAGAATTCTGTTATGGATTCCGCTACCATGGACCATAGCTAAGGGTCCATTCACACGTCCGCATAATGGGTCCGCATCTGCTCCGCATTTTTGCGGAAGGGGTACGGACCCATTCATTTTCAACGGGGCTGCAAAAGATGTGGACAGCACACCATGTGCTGTCTGCATCCGCACTTCCATTTTGCGGCCTTGCAAAAAAAAAATAGAGCATGTCCCATTCTTGTCCTCAGCCACGGACAAGAATAGACATTTCTATCATAGCGGAATGCACATGGCCGGTGTCTGTGTTTTGCGGATATGCAATTTGCGTACCGTAAAAAAATAGTTGCGGACGTGTGAATGGACCCTTATGGTCCGTGGTAGCGGAATCCATAACGGAATTCTTAGATAACCTGAACCTTGTACACCGAACTTGAAACACTAGTTCACTCAACATGCTGTGAATGAGCTGAAAACGTTGAGACCACAGGGGTGAATAAAGTGTTTGAGAGCGCTGTCATTATATATGTATATATATATATATATATATATATATATATATATATATATATCATATATATATATATATATATATATATATATATATATATATATTTATACACAGTACAGACCAAAAGTTTGGACACACCTTCTCATTCAAAGAGTTTTCTGTATTTTCATGAAATTGTAGATTCACATGAAGGCATCAAAACTATGAATTAACACATGTTGAATTATATACTTAACAAAAAAGTGTGAAACAACTGAAAATATGTCTTATATTCTAGGTTCTTCAATCTAGCCACCTTTTGCTTTGATTACTGCTTTGCACACTCTTGGCATTCTCTTCATGAGCTTCAAGAGGTAGTCACCTGAAATGGTATTCCAATACTCTTGAAGGAGTTCCCAGAGATGCTTAGCACTTGTTGGCCCTTTTGCCTTCACTCTGCGGTCCAGCTCACCCCAAACCATCTCGATTGGGTTCAGGTCTGGTGACTGTGGAGGCCTGGTTATCTGGCGTAGCACCCCATCACTCTCCTTCTTGGTCAGATAGCCCTTACACAGCCTGGAGGTGTGTTTGGTGTCGTTGTCCTGTTGATAAATAAATGATGGTCCAACTAAACGCAAACCGGATGGAATAGCATGCCGCTGCAAGATGCTGTGGTAGCCATGCTGGTTTAGCATGCCTTCAATTTTGAATAAATCCCAACAGTGTCACCAGCAAAGCACCCCACACCATCACACCTCTTCCTCCA